>SSSI01007405.1:0-105720 GCA_004796505.1 Oryzaephilus surinamensis | reverse complement strand
GCCCGCGGCCTTTTCCTGAGAGGAAAATATTATTTTATTTTTTATATATATATATATAGTATAGAGATTTTACTGTAAACATACTTTACATACATATATATAAAGGTAAAATAAATCTTATACTGTATGCATATCAAATATTCGTTCGATTTTAATGGTGGAAAATTAAATTTTACTCGCATATTTGAACTTGTAAGTCTACAAAGTTTTCAAATGAATTATTTATTAATGCCACATATATTAATTTTATTGTGTAACGTGAAATTGAAAGCAACACATAAAAAATATAAGGTATAATTCTAACGATTACGATTTCAAATTTAACTAGGAAAATTCAGAGAGAAATAAAATATTTATTGAGGTTTTGATTGGGTAGAAAATGGCGATTTTTGAATATGCCAGTTTGTTTTCTCTAAAAAGATTATTTGTTTGCGGATTTTACAAAATATTAACATAGTATTTTTAACTTAAAAAATAAAATTTTTGAATATGAAATTATGAATGACACGTTTATTAAAAAGTAATATGCAAAGGACCTTTCAAACTAAAATTAGTTTTTAATAAAACGATGACATCAACACAGTGGCTTTAAATTTATATGAAATTTAAACTGATAATAATTTATCTACGTGTTATTGAAAAAGATAACACCTATATATGGAATTATTCTTAAAATAGGTGGATTTGTTCGCAATTGAAATATATAATGGACATATTTACGTCCATGTGGATCTTGGAGCCGGCCCATCGAAATTGCGTGGTTCAAGACGTCGTATTGATGATGGCTCCTGGCATGAAGTCACATTCCGTCGAACTGGAAGAGAATCTCGTATTACAGTAGATGGTTTTCACACAGATTTCAAAACAGCCGGTTTGTATTATACGTATCATATAGCTGCTCCGTATCATATATTAATATGTTATATAATTGTAAAATAATTGTCTTAATTAAATTGTCATTATAGAACAAAAGTGTCTTGTAGTCATATATAATATACGAGATAAGTGGCTTTAATTAGATAGTCTATCAATAGACGCTGGGATGAAATGATGAAATTATTAATTAAATTATGTCCCTTGGCAGAGGGTTCGACAAGTTTAGAATTGGATGGAAATATGTATGTGGGTGGTCTTGGTCCGCCCTTCTCTGAAATTCCAATTCCAGCTGGTCTATGGACTGCGGTTCTTCAACAAGGATTCGTTGGATGCTTTAAGGACCTTGTTATGAACAATGAGGCTGTGGATGTTGCCAGCTTTGCCCGGGAACAAGATTCTGGTAAGTTGACTACTGTTGTATTATTATATATTCAACCATTTTCTTTCATTCATTTACTATTCCTTTTCCATATAAATATATTAAATTTTCCACAATGTTTTCTACTCATATTACGAATATAGTCTACACCTTATATACGGAATTAGGTTTGTGTTTATGCAAAAAAATTAAGTATAGAAATGCTACAAGCGCGACTTTGTATTATCCACGCGTCCTTTCTACATTCTTTAGTTTACCAACAGAGAAATCTTTATCATAAGCTTCAAAGAGGTTTTTCACATAATGACAAGACTCTAGTTATGATTAAAAGGAAAATGCCTTTACATTATCCCTGCATTCTTAAATAGGAGTAGTGGATTAGTAAACGTGCGCTTTACTTATGTATATATAAGGAGTCATTTTTGTTCGAAACATCGATTAATTTTAATCAAAATAAATGCCACAACAAAAATTTAGGTACCTATTTTATCGTAATGAAACATTCATTAGCCAGACAGTTTAACTTATTAATTGTGACCTGTACAACCTATACATTATTACTATAAAGCCAATCGATGAAATCTAATTTCAGATAATCGAATATTATTATCGGATGTAAAAAATTAATCTTGTTCGCTCTTTTACTATTCTATCTTATAGACTAGCTGTAGACTATGATAATGTTCGTCAATTTCGTAATTCTATTAAAATCGGATAAAATTACAAAACGTAAATTATGCATTAATCAAATTTGGTTTATCATTGCATTACAGCTTAGTTAGAGAATGGTGCGAGAATGTGTGTTTGGAAAATTGAAAATACTTGAAGTAATATGCATAATTATAACTAGCTAACTATAACGATAATGAAAGAAATTTGTTTTACTTTTTGTACTTTTAATCACTCTTTTTGAGAAGTAATAGTAATTTTTCATGAAACATTCTCAATATGATTTATTTGACATTGTTCAAGACGAAATGGAAAAATTATTTCTATTCACAATTCTCGTTCGGTATAAATAAAATTTCAATAATGTATATTTAATTATCCATTCAAAATCGATGCGAAATGGAAATTTAATGTATTGTAGAGAATAAATTGTAATTATGAAAATGTCAGTAAACAAGAACATTTTCCAATTGTTTATGCATTTCACCTAAACGTGTCGGCCGGTTATTAATTCTAAATGGCAGTATTTTGACTGTTAAAAGCGCATTTGCTCTGAAAACAACTCCGAAATGATAAATTATGGACATTGAACAGCAAAGTCTAAGCAAAAGATAAATAATTTGATAAATGATGTCGATTTGAATTAAAGCCAGACTGAACTAGGAGTTTAGCACTGAGGTATAGTTGAGTGTATGTGTGTTGTAGTGACGGCCAAATGCCATCCCCTTACACACTAAACCGAAATCTGATGGATATTCTGTTCAAGTTTTACCTTGAGACATCAAAACAAAAACTAAATCAATAAATGTACCGGTTACGGCTATTTTACCTCGTGTACAAGTACAAACATTATAAATCACGCAATATTTCATTTTGTTCTCTCTGATTGTGGCTTTCAATAAAATTTTTGGTAATATTTTTTGAAAATAGTAAATTCATGCCAATTCACAATGTGAAAACATGTATACGTTTCATGGCAGAACGAATGATGTTGACTTATTACCAAAAATATTATGATTGAAACATTCAATGGTACCCATAATTAAATTTGGTGATAATGTTTTTATAAACTATCTTAAAATGGACAGTTCTTTGGAAAAATTATAATATACAAGGCATGCTGTAACCCATTAAGTAAAGCTTTATTACGTTCAAAATCTATGTGCCAAAATTTATGTAAATTGCACAGCCTTAACTGTATTGCGTGCTGTGTCATTAATTTGAGTTGGCGTGCACTGAATCGCAATATGAGACCCTATGGTGAAATTTCTACCCAAAAATATAATAAACTTTTCAAAGTTGTATATTTTTTCACAATATTTTAATAGTTTCGTTTATAATACAATAAAACATTATGACACTTTTATTTTAGTATTCAATTAACGTTGAAAACTAATTAAATTTTCATTTGAATAGCAACTTCAAAAACTAGAATAATATTGTGTGTATTGCAAAGTGTGGATGTATTTTACTACTGAAAATATTCAATTATTTTTGTAAATTTATAAATTTTCTATTAAAAATCCATAACATCCTCGTTTCGTTCCGTTTACTATATTTAGTATGTGTAATCTTCCCACACAAAATCATTTTTCTTTTCAAAGTGAAATCATTAAAAAAACGACAGAAAAACATCGCATCACTGCATGTTCCTTAATCTCACCAGTAAAATTTCAATTACGAAATTTATAATTAGACTCGATTGAACTGATATCAATTTCATATTTTTATATTTTAAACGGAAATAGAGTTGTTCCATTAATCGAACAATATTTTAAATGGGAAAACTTGTATTCGCAGAGACGGTAGAATTTTTATCAAAAGATATCTCGTAGATTATTCAGCGTATTAAATTAGAAATAGATTTGGTTGATTTTATTTTTCATTAGGATCAATTCGTACATTGTGCCACACACAACCCGAACAATGTCCATCGCAACCTTGTTTGAATGGTGGCAGTTGCAATGAGGGTTGGAATCGTTTCATTTGCGATTGTACTAACACAATGTTTACTGGACCAACATGTGGCAAAGAGGCGGCCACGTTAAATTTCAACGGATCACAGCATATGGAGGTCACGATGGATTCAGAAGTGATCACTCAAACGGAAGACATCATATTAAGATTCCGTACAAGTAAACCGTTAGGATTGCTGCTGATCTCTAGTACACTGGAGACAGGAGATAGAATTGAGTTAGCAGTGGCCGCGGGCCGTATTCGTTTAGCACTACGGCTGGGAGTTAAGGAGAAAAAGAAAGAGGACAAGGAAAAGGATAAAGTAATGTTTTTTGTGGAATAGTTTCGGAAAGATTCCAAACAGAAATGCTACAATATTTATTTTTCTGTTTAGATTCTTTTAGCTGGCCAAAATGTCAACGATAATGAATTCCATACTGTGAGATTTTCTAGAAGAGGATCAAATTTGAAGTTGCAGTTGGATAATCAGTCTCCCATAAGAGGTATTTCGGCATACATATATTTTTTTTGAAGGAAAAATGTACGGTCTTTATCACAAACGGATATTTTTCGGTCTTTTCTTTTACGTTCTTTTCAAGTTTGCTTTCTATACGTATATATAGAAAATGTGAATCATCTATTTCAGACCATTGTTTTTTCATTATGTTAATGTTTTACAAATAAATATTAGGTCAAAGCTAAATAATCAACAAAAAAATTCGTCCTCTTTATTAAAATTTATGCGAATCGTATAATCAAAATCGTAAAGTACAAAGCAATGTACTTTACCTGAGTGCACTTTTCATATCGAAATACATTTTTCGTATTTCTTGTTCAGCAGCTATATCGAAAAGGGATCAATATCCACTTGCTTAAACAACATTTGAATTTTCTAGCTGAAAGCCAAGGAAAATACCACACATTGCAATGGCGAACCATTTACTTGGGCGGTTTATACCACAGTGAAGAGGAAATCCGTATGTCAACCACTGTACCAAATTTTATTGGTGAAATTCAGCAATTCTACTTGAACAATATTCCTTACATTGAATTAGCCCGTGCATTAAGCACAGAACAATCAATATCCGGTTTTCCTAATATTAAAGTGACCGCAAAATTCGTTAAGCACGCTACCGACAATTTACATCGGCCAGTTACATTCCGTTCAAAGCACACATTTATCGGTTTACCAATGTTACGCGCTTATTCCAGCATACATATTGACTTTATGTTCAAAACCCGCGAAGCCAACGGCCTCATCATGTTCAATGGTGGTAAAAAGGAGGATTTCGTTGCTGTGGAACTAGTTGATGGGCATATTAATTATGTGGTGAATGTTGGTGATGGAACTGTTACTTTACGGGACACAGTAAGAACGCACTTGAATGATAATCGATGGCATACGGTGGGCATTCGACGACCATCTGCCAAACAGCACACCCTTATGGTGGACGACGATGTTGTCATTGCTTCCAACTATGGTACTGGCAATTTGGAATTAGACGGCATTCTGTATTTAGGAGGAGTTTATAAAGATTTATACGCTCAATTGCCACAAGAAGATGTCAAGTCTCGACATGGCTACGAGGGGTGTATTGCTGGTTTGGACTTGAACGGTGAATCACCGAATATTATGGAAGATGCTGTAGTTCATAGTTCTCTTGTAACTGCTGGCTGTGAAGGTATTTTTTTTATAATCCTCTTTTCTTTTTGGGGATGTTTTAATCTCTAAAATTACACCCATAAACATATGTTATCGTCATATGTGGCGTGGTTTTTAGGTCAATCGGCGAAATGTAGCCATAATGTTTGTGCAAATGCAGGCATCTGCGTCCAGCAATGGCATTCGTACACGTGCGACTGTGATATGACCTCTTTTACTGGCCCTACATGTTCAGATGGTAATTTATATTTATCCTCATGTATACATTGGACAAATATAACGGAATATTTCGTTCTTAAAATATTCCGTTAAAATTTTTACTATAAAAATTAAAATACTAAAATCTTTTAGAATCTGTATCGTATGAATTTGGTCCAAATCGTGGTATTATAACATATACATATCCAGACGATAATCGACTCGAAATGCAAGAAGATACAATCGCGATTGGATTTATTACAACGAAATCGGATGCCGTTTTATTACGGATAGTTAGTGGTACATCGAACGATTACATTGAAATGTACATTGTACGTACTGGTCGTATAATTTTATGCTCTGTTGTTATGATATTTATATTTTCTTACAGTTGGAAGGCAACGTATTTGTAGTATATAATTTGGGTACAGTTGATAATCCTGTTGGAGATATATCGGTTAAAGTGAATGATAATGCATATCACGTAGTTAGATTCCACAGGACTGGCCATAATTCCACATTACAAGTGGATGATTATAATGTACAAACTAGTTTCCCATCAGGTAATATAAATTTATTATTAAATGAACAAGTTCAATATGGAAATTCTTGGAATGTTTACAATTATTGTGGAATATATTTGGCAGGCCACCAACTACAAGTGTTCAACAGCCAATCTCAAATTCAAGTGGGCGGTAAATGGGGCCGAGGAAAATCCCGCATTGAACGGCCCTTCACCGGCATCATATCAGGAGTTGTGGTAAATGGTTTGCGCGTCTTGGATTTAGCCGCTGAAAAAGATATTCACGCTTCAATTCGTGGAGATGTTCAATTAATTTCAGGCATACTCGATCGCCACGACCATTTACAAAAAATGCAACAAGTACATATTCCCATCCGCTTCTTTTACATTGGATATTTATTTTTAATTGGCACTTTTACTATTACAGACGCCAGCGTCTGGTTTCCCAGGCGTTGAAGATGATTTAGTGTTCAGTGGTGCTGGATCGGGTTGTAATGGTGATGATGAAGATGAATGTCCACCACTACCAGAAACCGGTTCTGGGGACGATGATTTAATTACTCCGGTTTACATTCCACCCACCCGGCCACCACCTACCACAAAAATACCGAAAAAACCAACACAGGAAGGCGGAAAACCGTGCGACGATGAAGACTGTTTCCCTGGTTCGGGCAGTGGGGAAGTTACAGAAGAAACAACGATTTCTTCACGAACTACAGGTAAATAAATGGAAACTTTTTGTCTTCAAAACAATTCGTAATGGTGTCTTTTAGATTTAACAGATTCCATCAGTATCATTGTACCCGACAATACAAGTGTTCGAACAACATCTGAAGAGAGTTCTTCAACTGTAACAGGACAGCACACCACGTCTGCTGTCTTAAATATGTCAACGACTGGAAGAGCAACGGAATCCAGCACATCAACAGATCATCAAACCACAAAATCGGAATTACCCACGACTGTATTAGTGGAAGAACCGACTACGACCACCACAACAACGGAAAGATACACAGATCCACCGCGTTATAATCAAAAATTCACACCGCCAACCAGCTACGACGATCGTCTAAATAAAATCTATCCAACTGATCAGAAGAAGCGCCGTCCAGAGCGCGTGAGCTCGGAAACATCGGAAGTTGTGGCACTAATAATTGGAATAATAGCTGGAGCTTTAATAGCTGTAATACTCATCATTTTGGCTATATTGAAATTCAAAGGACGCAGTGATCGTTCATTTAAAGTCGATGATAGTAAAGGCAGTTATCAGCAGGGTCCTAGTGCAGCATTGTTATCAAATTCAGGTAGCACTAATGGGCATCAAGCGCAATATCAGTTAAATGGTGCTTTACGTAACGGTGACAAGTTGAACAATTTCCAACAACAGCAACAAATGCAACAACAAAAATCGAAAAAGCGTGACAGCAAAGATATTAAAGAGTGGTATGTGTAAGGAAAAAGCTACGAAGAAGAATTCGTGCGTGTGTGTGTCTTTTATTGTTGAATGTGTGTGTGATTGGTAAACAGAAAAAAATGTTTGTGACACTCCGAGCCATTATCGTGACGTAAAATTTAAAGAAATATGATTGAATACTGTAACATCATCAAAAAAAAAATAATAAAAAACCACCAACAGAAGAAAGCAGAACTCTAAACTATTATTTATATAACATGAAAGTGATATTTTCTGTCTTGAAGGGTAAATAAATAACTCAAGGCACTATAAAAACAATGTTGATACTACTATAAATTAATGTAATAACAGTAATTAAGTAATAATTTGAAAAGAAAATAATTATGCTCATTGTTGCAGTCAATGCAAAATTTGTTTAATTTAAGACAAATATATTCAACTTTTAAGGAAACTTCAAAATGATACCAAAAAATTGTGTCTGTTCCCAATCTATGTATTTATCTAAAATTAGTTACTTTTTATTCAAGAAAAAGAATTAATTCTTAGAATCAATTGACTGAAATTTGTAAATGACAAATAAATATCGTTTTATTTTTAAAGTTTCTCATACGAATAGTTTTCATATGATTATGAATGTAAAATTTAACAATTTGTTCTACTGCCCATTTTCAATTTCCATCAACATATCCATATCAACCTTATGTGGTATTCAAGAGTGCTAAATCGAAATTAATACCGATAATGTAATATAAATTAGGCTAATTGACAATAAAATTGTTAAGTATTTGTAACGGAGGAAGTGTAAAAACTTAGAAATAAAACGTTATTTATTTGTATATTTTAAACCAGGCACGGATAATCAATTTTTATAATCCTGTTTATTTTATTAGATAGATTAGTTGCAAATTTTTAGTTTACTAAAGAAGTGAAGCAAACTCAGTGACTATTATTGAATGATTAATTAGGGCTGATAAAGAGACTGCATTCGCAACGTATAATATCGTGTCATATCAGATATAATTAACATAAAAATTAATCAGAATTAAAAGTACTGGTAGTGGTGTAGAAGTATTTCTTCATAGATATACCTATTATACATATAGTTTAAATCCTCACCCAAAGTGCTGTTAAATATTTACTCTCCCTTTGTTTCCTCACCGAATTCACATAAAAATTTAAATATTCCTAAACGAATTAATCTTATTTCCTGTGCTTTATTATTTTAAATACTGCTACTTATTAATATTTAAAAATATAGACGAAGCTTATTTAGAATTTGAGAAAGATTCAAATAAATAAGATTGATAGAAAACTAAATAACTATTCAACCTCTAAAATAAATTCGTGAATTTTTAAGGGTACTATCGAGGGTACTATATAATATTCAGTAGCACCCTTTATTTGGATACCCGGTCGATAAAAAAATTAGTGCTATATTATTTTAATAAAATTTTGTTAAAAAATTTTCTAAAAGTGGTCCTATTTGTGTGATTCATCTTTAAAATTTTATAGAAGTATTTTTTTATTTAATTTAGAAAAGCATATTTTGTAACTAATAAATTTGTTTATTTACACCGATAAATAAATAACCCGTGATTCAATAGTATATATTATTGGGGTTGAATTTTAAGAATTTTATAAATTTTGACAAAAACAAATCGTCAAAAATCTATAGTTTTGGATATATAATAGTTATTGTTGCCTATCGATCTGTGATAAAAGCTATTTACAAAAAATTGGAGAAATGTAAAATTTAATTCAAAATAAGGTAATTTTATTTTAATCCGTGCCTGTTTATTTTAAAATTTGTCTCTAATATTGGATTTCTAGTCTTAAGAATATATCACTTCGCCTCTACTATAAGAAAAACTTCCCTTTAAAGAAAACCACTAAAAGAAACGTTGAACACTTGTAATAAATTAATAAATAGCAATATTAACTGATATACTTACTATTATTATTATAGATAATGCCATTAATATTTTGTTCTCTTTGTTTTGTAAGTACAGGTACACATACTTTTTTTTTTGTTCATTTACTACATTAGTTGTTATATAATAATACTCAAGGTGTTAAAAAGGTCCGCAACTGTAATATCGTGTATGACTAATTCAAATAAAAATGTAACAAATTTTTATTTTGAAAAGTAGGTGTTATCCGATATTGCGGTTCTAGGCTTTATTTTTTGATACCCTGTATGTTTGTTGTGTATAAAGTATTTGTAAGTAGAATATAGTACTTTTGTATTATACTTTTTGGGATTTTGTTAGAGCTATAATAAAATGGCGTATATTTGGATGTTAACATTAATTTAATTTCATTTTTGTTTAATCATGTTAGGTATAATTATAACACAGTTTTCATTACATTATTTACTTTTTAAGTTTAACTTGATTTAAACCTGATTATCTATTCCCGAATTCGGACCAAATTTTATAAAAACATCCTTATGCGGACAAGTGCCTATTGATCAATTCAAAATTTCAAATTTGAGTTTAGCGCTACTTCTTTTAGGGATTTTGAACTTATTACTGTTATGACATCATATGACATTAACAAGTGCGGTAATTTTGAATGTTTGTTGTAATCATTACTTAAATTAAACCACAAATTTAACCAATGCTTCGTAAACGTAATATCGTCACTTTTTGTTTGTATTTCTTAAACAGATAAATCATGCAAAACGAAAAACAAAACACGTATTCACATACGCAGATTTTCTTAATTTTTCACATTATTATGAATTTGGGAACTTAGCCAGCTTAACAATTTGTGCATTCACATTACTGTGTTATTACTTTATTTAAAATTTGCTTTGAAAATGAAGACAAATCTCTACGAGAGAAACGTATTCAACGATTTACGTCAGATAAAAATTTTCAGGTTAGGTAAAGTCTATTTTCGTACAATATCAAATTATTTTAATTATGCAAATAAAAAGGTAGTAATTGTTGAATGAAAATGTCACAATTAATGTTAATAATTGCTGCTGCACATTTAGTCTATTGTCCATTTACAAAAGTAGAAGAAAGTTTCAATTTGCAGGCTGTGCACGATATTTTATATCACAAATTCAATTTAACAGAGGTAACAATGTGTTTATAAACACTTAAAATGGTAAATTATTCCCATTATTTTCAGTACGATCACCTGGAATTCCCTGGCGTTGTACCACGTACCTTTCTTGGACCCCTTTTTATATCCATTTTAGCTTCACCATTTGTCTATTTATTGCAAATTTTTGATATCAGCAAATTTTGGGCTCAATATATTGGTATAATAATTCGTCTTTTAAAGGCGTACCTACGAAACTACAACATTTTGTTTCAGTACGAACCGCATTGGCC
Organism: Oryzaephilus surinamensis; assembly: GCA_004796505.1. NCBI lineage: Eukaryota > Metazoa > Arthropoda > Insecta > Coleoptera > Silvanidae > Oryzaephilus > Oryzaephilus surinamensis. The sequence continues at coordinate 94,695 of SSSI01007405.1, read as the reverse complement.
GTCTGTGTCATAACTAGCTTTAAAATTTTAAGTAAATCATTAGAGAAACAATTCGGCTCACAATGGATGTTATGGTTTATGACCATAACAGTTACTCAAAGTCACTTTATGTTCTATTTAAGCCGTCCCTTGCCAAATATTTTTGCCTTACCTTTGGGTACATCTATTCACTACAATTAAATCAAACCAAACAATCAATTACATCATTTTTACAGTGCTCTTAGCTTTGGATGGTTGGATAAATAATCACGATAAGAAGTTTATATTATTCTCTGGGGCCGCTATAATTATATTCCGTGCTGAATTATGCGTATTTTTAGGTATACTCCTTTTATACGATTTGTATTACCAAAGAATTACTTTTAAACGGTAAGAACGTTGTCTTTGACTCAGTTTAATGTTTAACAAATAATAATTTAGACTGTGCCAAATTGCCATCCCGGGTGGTATTGGTTTCTTGTTGTTATCTATTATTGTTGATTCGATTTTTTGGAATCGTCCTATTTGGCCAGAAGGCGAAGTGTTATGGTTCAACGTTGTATTAAACAAAAGTTCCGATTTCGGGGTACAATGTTAATAAAATGTGATAATTGTTGATAACATTTTATGAATTTTAGACTTCACCGTTTTTATGGTATTTTTATTCAGCAATTCCTAGAGGAATGGCCGCATCCATATTTTTAGTTCCTATTGGTTTATATTTAGATGAACGTGTACGAAAACTTGTTATACCAGCTTTGTTATTTGTATTTTTCTATTCATTTTTGCCACACAAAGAACTAAGATTCATAATATATGTTTATCCATTTTTAAATGTTGCAGCCGCAATTGCTTGTAATCGAATGTAAATTCATTTTTTTGTTTTTAAATTGTAAACATGTTTAACAAAATTTTGATTTTAGATGGCAAAATCGTCATAAAACGCCAATCTATTATGCTTTGTCGTTGGGTGTTGTGGGACATTTAATCGTCAATATAACATTCACATTGTTTCTTTTGAGTATTTCGGGCACTAATTATCCTGGCGGTGCTGCAATATCACATTTACATCGATTAGCCAGAGATGAGGCAAATGTTAGTGTTCATATTGCCAATTTGGCAGCTCAAACTGGTGTTTCACGTTTCACACAAGTCAACGCAAATTGGACGTACGACAAATACAAATCAATAAATTAATTATATAGCTTTTAACATTCTGAATTGTAGTTACAATAAAACGGAACATTTGAAACCAGGCTCAATGGAAATGTACCAATTTACACATTTAATAACCGAGGCAAAAAGTAAATTTTCACCAAACTTAAAGCCATATGCTGCCACACACGATATAATTGATTCAATTGAGGCATTTCATCAAATATCGTTCAATTATCTTACAATACCACCAGTGAAAATACGAACCAAACCAGTTTTGTTTATTTTACGACGCAGAGATGATTACAAGGATTTTTTACAAATCCAAATGGAAAATATGAATGGTGATGTTGTGGAGGAAGATTCCGATGAAGATTATAGGAATATCACGGAAATTTATATTGAAAGTGATGAGGAGGAATTTGTGGAAGAACTGGGGCCTAATGAAACAATTGAAATATTGGAACCGGAATCGTTGTTAAGTGAACGGTTGGATCAAGAAGAGGAAATTGTGGAGAATATTGAAGAAGAAATCGAAACTGTTACAAATATCACTGCAGAACCTGAAGAACCAGTGGAAGAAGTAAAAGAGGAAGAGCGTACTACCGAAGAACCGTCTGAGTATGAATCGGCGGTTGATGGTGAAGTGCAAGAGGTAATTGCAGAAGAAACTTTAGAGAAAGTTACCGAAAAACCAGATAAATTCAAATCAACGTCGACCTTTACATCAGTAAGACGTGATAGAAGAGAACGTATTAGAAAACAGCCTTCAGAAACACAAATTGAAAATGAAAAAGAATACAAAAATCGTATGAAATATTCCAATTCTGTAGAAAATGAACAGAATATAGAAAAAGAATACAAAAATCGTATGAAATATTCGAATTCTGTAGAAAGTGAGCAGAATATAGAGAATCGTCAGAATGTTAAACGTAACATAAAGAAAATTATTCAAAAATATCGACGTAAAAAATTGGAAGAAGGAGAAATGCCACCAAAACGGGAATCTATTAAAAAAATTGAGGAAAACAAACAAAGAGAAGAGATTAATAAGATTCAACAACAAATACTGGATATCATTGAAAATAATCCAAATATTGTTAATAAAGAAATGGTTAAGAGAAAATTAAAAGAGACTGTAATTAACGAACTGGTTAATGCAATTGATCAGAAAATGCAAGATAGTTCACGTGGTAAAATAAAATCGAAAAAAGTTATCGATAAATTGGATATTAAAAAACGTTTCTCGTTAGAATCAGAAGAACAGACTAATGAAAGTATAAAAGAAGTCAAAAAAGAAGCGTCAGTTTCAGATTCTAAGCTCTCCACCGAAGACGATAAATCTAAAATAGAAACTAGTGAGGACGATGATGAATCAGTTAATATAAAACAAAAAACACATGCTGAAACAAATCAACTTGTGGAAGAAAACCGTTCAAAATTGTCGTTTGTTAAAAAAATTAAGAAAGCTAATGAGAAATTGGACAGTATAATGACAATCATCGATGAAATCGTGGACACAATCGAAATAACAGACGAAGAGAGTGATGAAAATGTTGCATAATTTTAAGTATTGAAGTGTGAAATTATTGTTATAAAAATAAATGTTAATTATTACTCATCAGTTGTTTAATTTCTATGAATTATTTTCCATCGACTCAATATTAAAACATAAGCTGTGTTTTATTAATTTATTTAAGGAAATTGTTTAAATACATTATGACTACTTTATTTTCTATATTTATCCAGCCCTTTATTTGTTGCAAATTACATAAATTGTGTGACCACCAAGTCCCAATCCAGTACTTATTAAAAGATAAGTAATACCCAGTAAGGCGCGATCACTGAATCCGTTTTTAATAAAAACTGGAATATCGTCTTCGACCTGAAATTGTAAATTGATTTGAAAAATGCAAAATATTGCTATACAGACTAAAATTCATACTCCAAATCTCTTTTGAACCTCTCTAAGTTTATCAATTCTAGCTTGATCTACAACTTCTTGTTCGGCCCTTCTTATTGTAGATTGGCTGAAATGGCGATGAACCAAACGGCTAATGTTCAATAATCGCTAAAAATATATAAAAAAATTATGGACTATCAAACCATGATTACGTAAACATGATATAATGATTGTACGATGTATACATTTCAATTAATTACTTTAAAATGAAATTTAAATCAAAAACTATGTAAAATTACAGTATTTGCAAATTAATTATAAAATTACCCTTGAGTTATTCATATTTTAAGTGAATTTTTGCACCCTTTTAGAAAAAACTATAGAATTCACAAGTAAAATGAAGTATGTCGCAAATGTCAAGCATGCATACCAACATATGGGTGCTTTGCCAAAAAATTCCTACAACCATTCTGTTATTTAAAATATTTACTCCTAAGCCAAATTTTAAAAATTGTTGTAAGGGTCAACAATGGGACTTTATTAATTAAATCTTGATGTATTATGTTTGCCAATGGTCTTTTAATTGATTAAGAATTTGTAAAAATGTATACAACAAAAGAAACCAGACACTGGTTTATTATTTATATGCAGCAGGAAAATTAAACAAAAAATTACTCTATATATGTATATTTATTTATATTAAACAACTATCCGAATAATTTATTCCCATTTCCTCGAAACATCTTCGTACTCCCCATCTGGCACCTCATAATTTTCAATAGGCGGCGTTTCTACGGGCCCCTCGGACTTGTATGGAATTAATTGAGCGTCAATCTATAAAAAGCACATTGTCTATTAAAATATCTCTTAAAACGCATTCACGTGCCTGGATGGCCTGTTGATAAAGTTCCTCGGATTCTCGTCTTAGCTGATCCAAAGCTTTTTGTTGGGCAAATACAATTCGGTCAATGTCTTTTAAATCGGCTAAATGCTGTTCGCGTTTATAGTTGGTCCATCGTTTTACTAATAATGCTCGTTTCTCCAACAATTCACTAGAAAAGGCAGGAAGTTGTCTTTCACGTTGTCTAAAATAGAAAATTTTAATAACCGAATAAAACGCAACTCCAAAACATACTGTCTTTGATCTAGTATTTGTAAGGGGATTTCGCATTCATCAATTGGTTTTAATTGTCGCGCATTTTTCTCTAATCTACGGATTTGCTTTTCGAGTCTTCTCTTCTTCCTATCTTCTCTTGCCCTCAAAACTGCAGGATCTATGCGTTTCTTTTTCTTTAAAGGTTCAGCCCTACAGAAGGTTTATTAGAATAATATGATTCAATTCGATGTGTTACGTACATAAGACACGGGCTTGTCCAGAAATTTAACACAGTATTTGCTAAAATTGGCCGAGATTGAAGACATAATCTAGAATATATGTAAGTGCTTTAAATTGTTTTTTAAAAAAATGAGTCTATGAATTGATACTTATTAAATGTTGTAGTCAGGCGAAAGACACTCATGGTAATTTGTAAGAATTATTTTTGTTAAAAAATTTTGTAGTTTTTGCAAAACATAACCTAAAAACTTCAGTTTATTACCAACTGACTCTTACAAAATACCCTAAAAAGTCCTAGTGTTTTTTGTAACTTTCAGCTGTGCTTCAAAAAAGTACCAAAAATACTTCAAATCCGTTTTTTAACGGTCATCTGCCATTCTCAATAAAAGAAACATCTTGTGTTGTTAAATAAAGTTGTTAAATTTTAGAAAGACAATGTATTTTGATGTAATTGAAAGTGGTTTTAATAAAGCAGATGAAACGATAAACTTTGGTGCAAGAAATATAGGGGATACAACTAATTTGTATGAAGTTTCTACAATAGCTTCATTAAAATCATCAGATGGAAATGTTAGTATATAATTATAATAAAGTTAACGTTTGAAATATAATTAAATTCCGACGTTTACCTAGGCCTCTTCTGATATCGCTATTGGGGGGTTGATCCACGATCAAAAGATATTTTTCAACATTTATAAAACAGTTCGTGTGTTCAAGGATAAGGATTGCAATGAAATTATTTTTAATGTTGAATTTGATGATATAATTGATGCCATTTGTGTATCACCAGATAGTAAATATCTCATCATTTGCCTGAGAAATGGTATGGTGTATGTGGTTGATTTTGAATCTGACGAAAAAAACATTCTTTATTCCCAGTATGAACTAATATTTACCATTTGTGCTTTTTAAATTTGAAGTAATATTTTCTTAGTCCTTTGGTGGAAACCACTGATAGCGAAACATGTTATGTTAATTGTTTTGTCCAAGAGGTCGTTGAAAATTCTATTCATTTCCTAATTGTAACAAGTCAAGGCGTTTTAATTAGGTAATTTGTAGCAAATTTAACATTACAAAGTATTTTATAAGTTATTACTCAAGTCTTATTATCACCAATGATGTGGAAGTAAACGTTTCCGTTGAAGAGAAACTGAAATTTGGACATCGAGTCAATATTGCTGCATATTCTTATCCGAATTTAATGGTTAATGGATCAGAAATGAGTGTTTTTGATGTTGAAGAAAATTCTTTAATCAATGATGAAAGTCCTGATCTGAAGAAAGTATTTCCAGTCGGGCGGTGAGTACATTCAAGCGTTTTTGTACACGATTTTTAAAATATAGAAAATTCATCGTAGAAAGTTTTTGGGTCTAACTAACAAAGGAAAATTACTTCATATATGCAGTTGTACCCTTTTAACTTTCAATATTGAAATGGATTCAAATTTAAAAGATATTTCTGTTATATCTGTTGCAAATAAGCACAATATACTTGCCATAACTGAGAAAGAGAATTTTCAATACATTGAATTATTTTCGTATAAAGAATTTGATACTATTTTTTCAATTAAAGTCAATAATGATGTAATTCTTCTGAAAGAAGAGTCTTTGATAGAGGAAACGATTTTTTTATCGAAAATAATTCACGATACTAAATTAAATGAAATACGTTTTTGTACTGTGAATGAAACGGAACCAGAACTACGTTTGGAACGGTTAGTTAGAAAACAAAAATTTGAGGAAGCAGAAAAATTTGCCGAAATGTTTAAATTAGATACCATTATCATTGATAAAGCAAAAGTGGAAAATATTATGAATGATGGATGCGAAACGCAAGAAATTGATAAGTTATTCGAATTATTGGATAAAATCGATGATATTCAATTTAAATTGATGGTTTGTTCTGCAGCCGACTCTTATTGCAATCATTTAAATGACATTAGAAGAATTCTAGTTTATGGTGCTACTTTATCTGTAGTACGTACTTTTTCGTAATTTATATCTATTATTTTCTCACGAATTAAATTTTTTATTATAGCCACAATCGGATGAATTAATCGAAAAACAAAAGGATATAATTTCCTTTTTATATAAATTTGATACATTTTTATCTTTAAATTTTGCTAATTCTGTGCAAGATTGGTTGAAATTTTCCGAAAGCGATATAATTGAAATATTGCGTTCGAAATTACAACAAGTAAATTTCTTGAATTCTAGTCTTAAAATTAAAAATATTAAAACACATGTTTTGCAGCATCTTTTAAAAGACGCAGTTAAAATATATAGTCGTATAGGCGAAAATTTAACTTGTGAATTAACAGACGTTCAACTGAAAGATATATTAACAGTATTAAATAAATTTTCTTTGAATGATTACAAATTATTTTTGCCAATATTTCTTTCAACAACATTTACACATCAACCAACGGTTTTACCAATATTTGTAAAATGGATAATTGATAAAATTTATTATTTAGAACGAGATGATAATGCACAATTTCCAGAAAATGCTATTCAATTCGTGGAAATTATATTACATCAATTGAAAATAGATAGTCAAAATGTACGTGTAAACACTGAATTAAATTTAGTAAACAATGATTGCAAAAATACTTTGTATAATTCTATAACGTTATTAAAAGACATACAAACATTAAAAAATAATTATTGCATAAATATAAATTTGGGAGATTATTCATCTGAACCACAAAATGTTGTTAGAACATTATTAAATATACCAATGTGTTCAGAGGATTATGAACAATTTTTAAATGGGTTTTTATTGAATTATATGGTCAAAAATCGATTGGATCATAATGAAATTTTATTAAACGAAATACAGTGTTTAGTTAATTGTGATGAGAACCATTGGAATAATTTAGTTCCTTCAATACTAAAATGTATTACTTCAGTAGAATTTAAATTGAACGCTGTTAAAATAATATTAGAAAAATCGAAAGTACCATGGTGTGATAATATACGTAAAATTGCTACTAGTGTCTTACATTATGACCATCGTTTGGTTGATGAAATCAAATCTATAATCGAGTTCGAACCCAATTATGTGGTACTACGAAGACCAGAATATAAGTTCACTGATTGGGACTTTCAATCTCGAAATGTATTACATAGTAAAACTGTTTTAAAACTCATGTAAAACAATTAAAATTTTAGCTGGAATGTATAATCTATCGTATTATGCACTTAAATGGACCAACAGCTATTGAGGACGCATATACGTTTTGTAATAATGATAAAAATCGATATTTGATTAATGGTATTGTTGTAAATAGTTTGATTCAAAACGGGTTAGACTTTTCTGTTTTTTTTCTTTTACTGTTTTAAAACTGCTACTGTTTTTAGTAAATATGATGACGCTTTAATTGCTTTGAACAACAATAATTCCGATATAATTTTCGAATGTAGTAGGTCTTTAATTAGGATGGCAGCTTTACACATCGATAGAAAGGTACACATAATTTTCCATCTATTTTTAATTAGCATTAACACTAATTTATAATTTTATTAACAGACTACACTAAGTCATCACTATTACAACATAATTGGTTCTCTTTTCAATTCGCATCAAACTCATAAACCACTGAAACATTTTAATTTTAATTATATTGATGCTGAAATGATACATTATATTCGAAGTGTTTACAATATTTATGATAGTAGTTTTAAACGAAACATAAAAACTAATGATCTTATCAGTAATAAACAGAAAAAACAAATTTATAGCAGCTTGTTGGAAGATTTGGGAAGAAATTTTGCAATAAATCAAAATATTTTAACATGTATATCAGATTGTAAAAAAATTGCAACGTATTTACGTTACAAAGAGGAACAAGTACTGGTTGATTTTTGTTGTAAAATAGAGAATTTCGAAACTATATTGTCAGTTGGACAATACTTGTATGAAAATGATACCGATTCAAAAACATTATGTACAACGGCATTGTTATTGTTAAAATATGCAAATGGTAACAATATAAATGAACAAACGTTTGATGAAACATTTAATTTCGATGAAGTTAACGATACATCATCTGACAATAGTTTACAATTAGCATTGAAATTAGTACATAAAGGTCTAGTAAATGCGAGTGTGTATGATTTTACTGCTTGTATGGAAGTGATGAATTGGGTGGAAGTTTGCGTAACATCGAATGGTAAAATTCAATCAAGTGCTCCAAATCGGATACAGGAAATAAGTGAATCGGCAGCTTTACATTCAGTACGTCGAATTTTCGATATGTATTGCTGTTTCGTTGGTAAGTAGTTGAATTTAACGTTTCTTTTTAGTTGTTCTTGGTTTTGCAATTTTAAGTACACTAACTTTTAATATCTCGTTATAGATCAATACAAACATCAAAATTTACTTTGTTTAACACAGTTTTGTAATTCTGATATAAAATTAACGGAAGATGACTTATTGAGGGAAATAAAAGTTTTACCAAATACAGTTGATAGTTTGTGTAAAGATGGGCAATATTTAATTGCCTACAAGTTAATATTTTCCATTCAAAATGCTATTCAAATATATGGCAAATTAGATAAAAATAATTTAAAAACAGTGAATGCATTAATAAAAAAATGCATTTCACATTTGTTGCATTTTGTAATCATTCCAAATGACATCGATCAAACAATGTTATTTACGTTATTGTTACTATGTGGTGGAACTGATGCAATAAAATATATATCGCAGTTCTTGCGTATGTGTAAGCGTCAACCAAATAAGTTAAATACAATGTCGCAAATAGCAATAAAAATTATAGACCATTTTAATATACACATTAATAAAGAGCCATTAATAACGTCAATTTTAACAGTAAAATGGTGGAAAAGAATACACTTTTGTAAAATACCATATGATACATTTTTTAAATCGACAGCAATTGTACGTTTAGAAATGATGATGAAATTTTGTTACATTGATGAATTTTCACTTGAAGAATATTGTAGAGATTTTAATTTAGATGTTCAACAATTTTATATAATGTATTTAAAATATACGCTTATAAATTATAAACCTGAATACGATGTTATAACGGATATGACTGGCGAAAAAAAACTTTCATTGAAAGATTCCGAAAAGGAATTGACCACCAAATGCCTTACAATAATAAAATTTGTCAGTAATAAAGACAGTATTTTACCAATTTTGGATGAAATTTGGAATAAACTAAACTACTATTATTACGAAGTGTTTCAATGTATATTAAAAATTCGTAAAACTATAAATAATGCAAATGACCAAAGTAAAAATTTGGAAATGTTACATTTTTTGAAATCTTATCATCGTATAAGTCCTCCAAGTCAAATGGAAACTGAACAATGGTATACTATATATCCCGATGAACATGCAATAGAACCCCTATCGGAGTTTCGGCTACCATTCACACCAATTCTATTTACATCGGAAATATGGAATATTATACGTCCCGAAATCAATTTAAAATCATATAAGTTTTGGATTAATATGAGCGATTTACTGAAACCACATTTAAACGATAATGATATTTGTGCAATTGCTGTTAAAGATGTTGCAAAATGTGGCATTTTAAATAACAGACAACAAACAGATGAATGGTGTCTAATAGGAAAACATGAAGACTTATTTTTGGAGATCGATGCATGTTTGAAACATATGAGCAATTTAGAAGTTTGTACATCAGCTATATATTATGTAATGGCGCAAGCTCCTAGAGGAGCCGATCAAGTGGATGCTGCCGCACTTTGTTATAAATATGCTTTAGAATATAAGAAAAAATTTCCAGACGATGAAGGTATTGAGAAAGCATTCAAAAAAGTGAAAAATAAATATACAAATGTATCAGCCACACATACATTATATATGCATCAATTAAATGATGAGTGCTATTTAGAATTAGCTAATCGACCAGAAGAATTAATTATTGCTTTGTACATGGACAAAAGGATTTTGAAGAAAATTGATACTGTTGATCCATATTGTCCAGGTATTGTAATGTTGTTTGATGTAAATTTATATGTGCCCTTTTATACGAGTACTGTATTAGTTACATATCACATTCCTTATTTTAGTTATACTGTTTTATTTATTAAATCATCAAAAAAAAAACAAACCTTTTGGAATTATGAAAGCGAATTGTGTATTAACGCTTGTTAAAACAGTTTAAAATTCAATTTATCTCTTTTAGATATAAATTCGGCTGTAGATACACTAGCTCTACTATTTGATCTCGATATATTTGAGATACGTAAAAATTTACTAACAAGTTTATTGTCGAATTCTGTTGGAATCGATCTAAATTCAACGTTATTGATGTTGGAGTGTATTCAGAAAACAAATAGAAGTGATTGTGATGATGATAATTTAAAAAGGTACATATATGTTTGAATTTTGCGTTTTCCACTCAATTTTACACTTAAGTTATATATTTACAATGGAATTTCTTTGATAGATCCGCATATATATGCCAGAGTAGCTGTGAAACAATAAATTGGCCTGAAGAATTATTGAAATTAAGTGAACAGTGTAATGAGTCGGCGAAAAACTCTTTATTCAAAGCTCGTATACTGAAATGTTTCTGTTTAATATCAGATAAAACAACAATTAAGAATATGACAGGGCTTGAATTTGAGGCATTTTTGTAAATTTTTCCATTTAATTCTAATTATTTGTATCTTTTTACATTATGTATATTAAATTTGCAGAGATTACATTGATAAATTGTTATTGTTAAGTGAATTGGAGTATTTCTGTTTTGAAATGGATGTTACTAAATTGGATCAGTGCAACAAAAAGGGGTTGTTAAAACGATTGGCGAAACAAACAGGAGATAAAGTGAAGTGTATTAATTTAATGGCAGCAGTTTGTATGACTTATAATATATACGAGTTGAAATATTGGGAGTTCATTATTAACAGTGCAATTTCGTTAAAAATGGTAAGACGTTTATACATGTTCCTATTAGCTATTTCAAAGGAATTTTCTCCATATAGTTTAAAGAGTTGAAAATCTATATGGAATTTATAAAGTGTTGTCATTATTATAAACCATTTTCTATAAATGCTTGGCAAGTTATTATTGACAATGCGTTTAGTTTGAATCTAACAGATTGTATTACAAATGAAGAAATTGTTGAATTAATGGTTGAAAATTATTTAATGATTCAGGTACTTACGAAATAGACTTCAAAACTTAAGCGGCTTAATTATTACATTTTCTAGAGTTGTCCTGTTTTATATTCATTGAATTTTGAAACGATTATTAAAAAATTAATTGAATTAAGTCGTTCTACATTTGCTGCTGTACTTTTACAATATTTGCCAGAAGAAAAAAGAGAATTATATGCTGAGGTAAAATTTTTTTTAATTTGACGATTTGCAAACTAGGTATGTTGTTATTTTAGGAAATTAAAAAATTTTACGATCCTAAACTCTTAAATTGTTTATCTGAGAGAGGAATTTGCGATTTACTATAAAAAAAATGGAGGAAGTTTTTTGATTTTTCAACTCTGTAAATTTTCCAAAACCTTTTCCATAATTTGTAATTTACTTATTGTTAAAATAAAACTCTTTATACAGGGACACTGTGGTTTTATTGAAAATTTATACAAACACTTATACAATAGACTGAAAAGTAGTACAGTAACATTTTCTTTAGACAATTCAAAAAATAATCTTGTTGCCTTTTGAACAAGTTTATTTTATTAATAAACTGTATAACCAGTTTGAGTTAATGCTATAGGATTATCGACCAATTCCTGTTTCTCGTCCTTTCCTGTATAATTGTACCCAATTTCGTGATATCGTACTGGATATGTAAGTTGGTTACCCTTATCCCATGAATATAATTCCTTAAATTAATTAAATTTTATTGAAAATACTTTATTATACTATAAATAGTGGGTGCGTATACTTTGTTTCTGTGATTATAGCCGATCATAGTTGTTTTTCTAAATGGATTCGAATACGACAAATTGACATCAAGTAACGTATTTTTGAATAAATCTAGTGCAAAACGTATTTTCGTATTACGTTCAGTTACACTATCAACAGCATATAAAACGCCGCACACAATAAACATTTCACCGACTTTGTGATGATTTAAACTAATGTTCCAAATGTATTGCGGCTTCATGAATTCAACATCGACCTAAAACTCGTTTTATGTAAGTTTCATCGGTTAAAGTTGTTGATAGTTTTCACCTTCATAACAGCAGTATTATTGGAATTTGGTACGGGAAAAATCACCCACAAACCATTGTCGTCCACACTAAAGTCCATATAATTGTACTGACTCGAATATAGTTTTGTAAATGTGTGATTACTGGAAGAAATTGGCAAATCCAGGGCTGCCGTACTTTTATTATGCAAATTGAATTTCATTATTCGGTTTGTATCTTTTACATTATAATAAAAGTGACCATTAAACATAACGTGCGCGTTACCACCAAATGGATGATCCAAATCGTATATTCTGTAAACAGTCGATACATTTTAGTTTATACTAGAAAATCCAGTGCAGGAAATTTAATACACATTTAAATATATCAAATTTGTGCTTTATCTAAATATCATCTACAAGAATGTATGTGTACACACATCATTATTTGCTATCATCATAAGCATATGTTTTCTAATATACGAATAGTGTGTAGTTATACGAAAAACAATTTCCTTTACTCCATTCGTTTATTTTATGCGAAAGGGTAATTGAGTTTTCTGCCATAAAGATAACTATAATGGTTTGACTGTTGAGATAGATGGTAATATTTTTTAGCAAACACACAACAAAGAAAAATGAAATAAAAAGAATTTAAGGTCTATTCATATAGGGAAGAAAAATGTGTGATTGGTCAGCTTTCAAGTGATTTAACTTTTTAAATTTCATTGGTCGAAAGCTAGGTTAGAAGGTGGAGCATTGTGGCAAATGTAAACAATAATTGGATTATTTTGAAAAACGTCATAATTCAAGATGGACGACTTTTCTTCCCTAAATGAATAGAGTGTACGTACTTTGAATAAATATCTCTTCTGTACATGGTTTTATTGTTGAACTCGAACAAAACATTCGGTTGATCTTCATTAGTGACCCAAAATTTCTCGGCATCTTTTTCAGTTGGTGCATTTGGATCTCTCATCCATGAACCAAAAGAATGTTCTGTGTATCGGTGATAAACTGGCTTACCAACAGCATACAGCACACAATCTACACGAAACATCAACATTACTGGTAAATATTTAATGGAAAATGTACGAGATGTGCCGTACCAGTGGACCTATTCCCAATTCCTGAATACGTTTTACCTTCACCAAACTGCCTCACTTCCCATCTACTAATTAAATCAATCAGAGAAACGCCGCCAGGACTACATTTTATCGGCTCTTTACTATCACATTCCGGACATTGTATTGGCGGTCCACATAAATCTTCTAATGACACTTTATCTGGCGGTTGAACACCGAAAATTGTTTCTTTTCCACGTTCTGTACCGACGCGAGGCGGTATAGCACGCGGATCCAATTCTGCACAATAAAAACCACAATTCGTGTAGACGTATTGTGAAAATTGGCCGATGCTATTTACAACATACCGTACAATGTGAATTCACCACGTGTCGTCTGCAATTCATTCTTGCTAATGCAATGGTACAGATAGGAGAAGTCATACGGCGATATGCGTGTTATGTTTAATTGCATGCGGGATTTGTAACCATCCTTCTCTAGGGAATTATCAATGCGATACTTGTCGCCGTTTTCTAATAGACGGCCATCAGAACGTTCCCAATATCTGGAATGGAAGACAATAGGCTCCCACTAACAATATCATCACTTGGCATAGATTTTCAATTCGCTTTAATATAATTGTGTCATCCTTATTCGATGGCAAATGGAATGTGAAGAACATATCTTTCAGTGAATGGGAATTGCACCATAAACGTTTCGTGCAAATTACAAATAAAGATCTTTGTGGAGATGTATTTGACAAATCAATTAAATGAATTAAAAAAGAAATGGAAAGAATAACGTTTGAGTTGTTTCAAAATACGTATACTCCCGGTGATAATTAAGGCGTACGATTTTTGTGTTGTATAAAATTTCATAATTTCACGAATAGCAGTTAAGAATTTCCCGTTATAAAATATATGGATATATTCTTAAATTTATTCAGGTTTATTACACTTATTTTAATATTCATTTTGTAAAATCAAGTTTCATTTGGATATATTTAAGATTCCTAATTATTGAAGCAAAAAAGGCTGAATTTTTAACTAGACAAATTTAAACACAACTCTTACATGTAGATATTCCAACGTTAATTTAATTATTTTAAAGGGAATAATATAAGGAGGGAATTTTAAAAAGATAGTTGATATCTCTGCATGTTTCACATATAAAAAGGGCCTTATTAAGTATTGCTGAATACTTTGAATATTATATAAAATATGCAACAATTTAATTAAATATTTCAGCAAAATTTACAATTATTCTTGTAACAAGGGAAACTAATTCAAAATTAAGCATCATAAAATCCACTACTGCATAATTCATTTCACTAACAATAACAAATCAATAAACTGTAAATAATGAAACTAATGTATCGTACCTCAGTGGTTCTGGAAAAGCTTCCGTTTCACATTCGAGAACAGCAGTTGATCCATTTGTAACACCAACCATTTGATTAGAAATGCGAATTAAAGGTGGAACTGTTTCAAAATACACCAATATACGCATTAAAAAACAATTTTATAAATCCGCTTTAAATTTTGAAACGTCATATTTTTCATACTCGCAAATTCAATTGAAAAGCTAAATTGCATTTTCATTCTAAACGTAAGAAAAGACTTACAATATACTTCCAAATTGAAGGTCTGGTTGACCTGAGGGGGAACCCCGTTATCAGCTATACAGAGATAAGTTCCCATGTGGGCTCGATTCACTCTTGTAATATTTAATGTTGAACCAGAAACGTAAATATCTGAGAATCATAGGGGAAAATTTAACGAAATCTTTAAAACGGTTCCAAAAGTTGTATATTTAATTATTTACCTTGCCATGCACCCCGATTAATTGGTTTATTATCTAAACGTTGCCATGTTATACGGGGTGTTGGTATGCCAGTTGCTGAACAATGTAAACGTACATTATCACCCTCGTGTACGACTATTGGGCCCATCGGGCCGGACTGTGCACCTAAATAATGTTAAAATTTGTTGATAATTGAAACGATCTCGTTTACAGTATTTTAATTAAATTCCATTTAAAATATATTCCCTAATTAAAATCACTTCCAAATAGTTCCATTTTCTCTATATTAAAAAAAATGAGATTTTGTAACATCAGAAATAAAATGAAAGATTTATTGTCTGTTCGATGAATTAAATTCAATGAAGCTAATTTAAAAAATGGGAAGAGTGTATTGGGAATAATATCATCAAAACATGAAAAACACAATCCTGAAGAGCAGAAAGCTGAAGTATGTTATACGTATTATTACAACAAAGATAATAACAGTGAAACATATTAAAGTTGATCCTTAGATTTTCAGTCAACCATGCAGACTTTTTTTGTAATCGATTTTACTATAAAATAAACCATATTTCCTATTTTACAGTTTTATTAAATAGAGGGACACAAAGGCATTATTAACACGGTTTAATATACAATAATCACGATTCCTTTAATCCTTTAATACATTTTTTTCTAAAGCAATGTACATTGTGCCAATATAAATTTAATTTTCATTAAAATTTTCCTTTTCACAGTATTCGCTCAAGGGTGTTAAAGCTATACATTTTCAATTTTTATTTCAACAAAAGAAGGCACAATAGGGCTGCTTCATGTGTGTGCGTTGGGATTTATAAATTTAAAAAATAAACTGAAAAGAAAATGAATAAAACATATTTTTTATATTGTGACATGATGACAATTGAAATGAGATTTTGCTCGTCTTAAAATCTACCAAGTTCAAGACTTCTACCTCATGAGGCTGTTTTATACTTATTGAAATAAAATGTTCCCAATTCCATGTGCAAGCTCTTCTACAATATATTAATTACTTAAATGAAACTGTTGCTACAGAATTTCCCTTAAAATTTCGTTATGAAATATTAATGAGATACAGTTTAGTACAAATTACTTATGCACACAATTTCATACATTTTGAATAATTTACGAGCATGTGTACGTTTTAGTTCTACATTTAGTTCTCTAATACATGCAATTTTCTTAAAAAAAGACAAAGAAACACACAAAAATATATATTAAACTAACCGTGTTACAAAATATTTCACATAAAATATTTTATAGTCGTAAAGTTTTTATACGTATATAAATTTTCTTTGCTCTTTTAAATCGATGATGGGTGAAATTCATATCGAGATGTCAGTACCATGTAGTCCCCTTTACCTATAATCTATTAAAAAAAATTGCCAGCCCACCCACAATAATATACAAAACTATATGTATGTTTTGGAATTTTATTAGGAGGACATGAAAAGACTGTATGAAATATATCAAAATGGGATTTATATAAATCACGCAATGTTAAAAGATTTATTGTCGGTGAAAACCTCACATGGGACAAAAATAACAGCACGCGGTATAAAATAAAATATTTAAATTTATATAAAAATATATATTTATTTTTACATTTAAAATGTGTGCCACAAAAATGTATAAATAATTTGTGAAATAGGAATGGTTTTAAATTATTAATTAAAACTCGCCCCGTTAGGCGTTTAATTAAACATAAAACAACTAAACTCATAATAATACAAACAATTTAAATGAAACTTTAACTGAAAAAAATTTATAGTGAACATTAAACCAATTAAATTTAATTTTATTGTACGGAGATAAGTTTCTGGTTTTCCGGATCTAAAATTTTAATGGAAGTACTTTGCATGCACTTATATAATAAAACTTTATATACATCTGCAAACAAAATTATTAACGATTCATGAACGTCAGAATGCACTTACCAGCAATCGAGGGTGGTATAAGAAATTTCGTGGCATTATCCATTGTTTTCCAGGCAGTGATTCCTGGAATGCCGGGGGTACCATGATTTCCTGGCTTTCCTGGACGTCCACGCGGTCCTGTCAGACCTTTTCCACACAAATTTTTGATGAATTAACGTATTTTTTTTTGTTTCATACAAATTAAATGATCACATGCGATAGTTTTGCACATCACAAAAAAAGCACAGAATTTTTTGATATAATTAACTATTGACAGTTTGATTGATAAGTGCTTTTTCGCTTTATTGAATCTCACCTCTTTGTCCTGGAGGGCCTTGGGGTCCTGGTAAGCCCCGTTCACCTTTCTCTCCTGAAAAGTTGCATTTATCAAAATTCAATGGAAAATATTTTTCTACTGCTGCAAGCTTTTACGTTACGATAATAAATACTCTATAATGTTTTCGAAGAAAAAGTTTCTTCATGTACTCGTATATTGAAAAATGAATTATAAAACAGAATTATAAAGTTCATATATTATAAATATTAATAAAGTGGTCACCAAAATTCGAAACAATGCCCGTTTGAATCATTTTACAATTAATTAAACCATACAAAGGAAGGCAATTAATTAAAGCCCCAAATAGTCAACAATTAAAATAGCACACAATAATTCAACACATTAACCCTATTAAATATCCAGTTGAACTTTCTCATTAATATCGATTTTAGTGTAAAACAGTCCATTATCAAATATTCTACAGTGAGTTATTTTGTCATTTTGAACGAAATTTATTTACCGTCTTTGCCATCTTGTCCATCAATGCCGGGAATGCCGTCCTTTCCTGGTAGACCGTCGTGTCCATTTCGGCCAGGCATTCCAAATAGTCCTGGCTCACCTGGAATTCCATCGCGTCCATCTAATCCCGGCCGCCCTTGTTCCCCTTTCGGGCCAGGGAATCCAGGCAGACCTTTTGATATTGTAAAAATTTGCTTATGTACATGTAAATTGTTGATATAAAATTACCTCGAGGTCCCATATCGCCAGGAATGCCGGGATAACCGCGTTCACCCTTCAAACCGGTATCACCGACAGGGCCTGGAGGTCCCAAAGGACCTGGAGTACCAGGTGGGCAAAACTTTTGTACTCGAACACAGTAATCTTCAACGACTTTCTCCTATTTATGGAAAACGTGTGTAAAAATTTTATTTGGAAACTATTTTATGGGTATGAAAATTATTTTTGGATCGGAAAAAATTCATCAATCGTTGAAAAAAAATCGGTTCATATATAAATTAGTTGAAATAACAGCTACGAATCCTCTGCCTCGCATAAATTTCTTCATTATTAATAGACAAAACATGGAGTGCCATTACGCTATAAATCATACATCTCTTTCAGCTACCCTCAGTTCTTTAGTCAATAAATTGCACACGAACACTTCGAAAATTTACATTTCCTCTTTCCTTATCCTAACTTATAAGCAACCTTTTTCCTTCAAAGGATTACATAAACTTAACAAATTCTACATATATACCATAGTAAATCAATGAAATTCTATTTTTCATTTTGTCAAAGAGTTTGACTGGATTCATTCGTCTTTAAAATGGTGTACTAAATGAGAATAAACCAAACACTCTATAGTAAAAGGTAATTTTGAATATTTTAAATGAAAAGTTTACGTCATACCTACATAATTATATTTCTGAGTCGTGTTATCTATATTTAATTACGTAATGGTTTTTATCTCAAAGTAACTTCGTTCTAACACTACAGTGTTCTGTAAAAGTGACAAATATTTGCTATTGTTTGAATAGTACGGATCAAGTACGGATTGAAGATTGTAGAAATATATTGCTGAGGCGTTTAAATTTATTTGGTGGTCATTGAAGTCAGTGGACTGTTCTGTTCAGATAGTAGGATATCCTTTAATACGGTCAAATCCACAAACATTCATTCAACTACTTGTGTGCGTTAAGATAAGTTTATGTGAATAGTCTGAGGGCTTCAAGGCTTTGAAAAATGCCAAGCAATGGTTTTTTTATTAAAATTGATGGGGATACATTGAATCTAAATTTCAATTGTTAGTATTATTACTTTGAAAATGATTATTTTTTTAATGAGCGCTTTTTCTATTTCAAACAATAACGATTTGATTAATTTTGTGCTTAAAACAAATTATTGTTTAATAAAATCGTATTTTTCAATTTAGCGTCTTAGGTATTTAAATATCTATCAAAATTCAACTTATGTATGTACTGTTTTCCATTATCTGTTCCTCTATATATTTTTATGGGGTGAAAAGAAATTACACTTGTGCCACAAGAAATAAAAAAGAATTTTAAATGAATCTTAGAATAACTCAGCTAACGCATATAAAAGCTTTGGAAGACCTGTATACAAATGCATTTTGGCTTTTAAAAATTAGCCTGTATTTCAAATACCATAAAGATAATGTTTCAATTTCCATTTCATTTATAAGCAAAAAATTGACATCATAAATAATTGTAAAAGTAATTTATCTTTTTAACTTTTTAATGAACTTGTATATTTCCAAAAAGCAGTTATTTGTCACAAGCACAACTGGTGAAAACAAACCAAATGAATTACAAAAAAAATTATAACATAAAAAGAACGAAACAAAGAAAAAGTCTCTTTTGTGAAATCTCAACGCAATAAGACACTTCCTTTTTATTTTTTCACAAGGCTATCATTCATTCCACTTTAGTATTTTGCTGTTGTGGATGTAAAAGGGGATGAAGTAAATTTATGAAGATTCATAGATTTAAGAATGCATTTTCTTGCATGTTTAATTCATGTATAAAACTAGTGCACGGAATTGAAAATGGACGCTCTTAGGAAAAAAGCTTTATAAATTATACGTACATGAGAAAAATGCATCAGTTTCTTGGAATGCTTCAGGCAAACACGTGGGACGTGCTGATTTTAAATTAAAACATTTAAGTGCACCAATTTGTTGAAATTTTATGCATTTGCAATATCGTTTTAATTAATTTTTCGATTTTCTGGATTCGTTTGATGCGGTTAAATATATCGCAAAGTAGAATAGCGAATGTAAAAGAAATAAAAGGAAGTAATAACGAAGTTTGTCAAATGTTATCAGAAAACAAGTTTGCCGGAAATCCGGCTACGTTTTAAAAGTACAAACTGGACTAAATAAAAACACATACCTACACACAATAAATTCAATATATGTAGATATAAAGAACAGAATTTCATCCAGTTTGTTGTTTCTGAAACGATTCTTTTGTATTCCGATCTATATATGTTGGTATCTTGCTCTCATTAAATTCCATAATTGAAAGAAAACAACAAACTATATAACTTGTATTTAGTTCACAGAGCCAAAGTTTTTTGCCCATTTTGTGAGCTCCCTTTTAATACAAAAACGCAATTTAAAACGAACAGTACATAAGAAAATATCAACATGTTAACTGATTACAACTTTATATATCTTTTGTGTACGAGTATGTCATCTAAGAACATGTATTTTTTATAAAAATGAGTGACAGTTATCAAAAGAAACGCTATTTTCACATGCTATTCTCAACGAAAATTTATTACAGCCATTCTGTTTGAAACATTTTACTATCACATTAATTTTATTGTCATTTTGCTTTTTACTTTTACTCGTGTTTATCAGAATAATCAATAATAATTGTATAAATCTTGAAAGTTTTATTAAAACACTTACAAATTTTCTACTCGTGTTATAAATCATTCTATAATGTATGCGTTTAAAAGTTTTGATTATAAATATTAATATTTTGCGTGAATAACTAATTAAATATGTCAAAAGAAAGTTTAAAATTTGATTGAACTCTATTAAAAACAAATTAAACTTTTGTTATTTATGATGTACATTAAAACTTATCAATTAGCATACATCTACAAGGCTAAAATGATGCCTGATACGATATTTGACACTGTTTCTTGACCATAAAGCCTCTCAATCCTTTTACACCCAAGGATCGATTCTGCACCATTAGTTTTCGTACTCAATTTGAAGAATTTCACTTAATTAAATTCATTATACGTAAATGTATATGTTTAAATTCAACAAATTGGGTGTATTTTAAACAAGTATAACTGAGTGTAATTAATTATTGATTAGTAATTGAATTGCAGACAATAATACAAGTAATATTGTACCTAAGTTGTTTGATTATATTAGGAATTAATTAAATTTGGGTGTCCAAATGGGCAATAAATAATTGGTAGGCCACCAGGTTGTGTTGTTGTTAGGGCCATAATTGCAATTTAATAATTACGTATACGTGTTTAATGTGAAATTATTGTAAACAGTGACAAATTGTTTTCTTTTTGATGAAAAAAATCAGTAAAATAAATTTTGGAAAATGTATTATTCGTATAAAATGTGTATTAAAAAGTAACTAGGTATACTCCTATTTTAATTTCGTTTCACGTAAATTGTTTATTAGGTACACTAAAACTTAAACAAATACATATACATAATGCAAAATATTCAATTATATGAACTGAATAGTGTAGTTAGCAAAATCAATTGTTACTGTCAAATATTTACGTTGAAATATAAATATTTATTATTTTGTATAGGAACAAACACATATATAGAGTACTCACATGGTAATTTAATTTAATTAATAAATACATATATTGGAAATAATATAAACAATACAACTACATATATAGAAATGCATAACGTATTTGAATATTGCTACGTACCTACTATACTAATTAATATACTAATTACCTAGTACCTAATTACTAAGTACCTACTATACTAATTCGCAATTGTATAAATAATTATTATTTATTTTATTTTAAATTTAAAACTGAGTGTCGGGACTATTTCGGAAAAAATTATCACACTAATTTATTTACCAAATATAATAACCATTTATATTCGCAAACCATCAAAACCGAAATACACTATTTGAATATAAATAAACATTTACGTTTTATACAGAACGTGTAAAATAATAATAAACACGCGATTAAAAGTTAAAAAAGTTTTATTTAGAATTATAATCGTAATGTGAAACTACATAAAGTTTGTAATTCATTTTGAAAATAATTATTTTAAAAGGGTTTATTCTCTATGCGACCATTAAAATAAATTTTTTTTAACTAAAACATAAAGGATCCATTTCAAAAATAACATTTTTTCAAATGTACAAAACGCTATTTATAATTTGTACAACGGTATGAGAGAGAATATAATACATTCGAGCACAAACTACCATTACAATCAACCATTGTTGAACATAAAATAAAAATACTGTATCAAATTGTTCTTACATCTAATGTTACGACGGGATTGTTGTACAATAATGGCCAAAAAACAGAAAAACAAAACACAAAACAACAAAATATGATTATATGAAGCCATTGAAGGAAATATGGAACGTTAATAATTACCAGTTCAACCCCATTTAGAAAGTTTCAGTACAGATATACATATAATATCGCATATCCCGACGTTTTAAGTTGAAATAACATACATATTCTGAATTAAGTTATAAATTTTCGTGGAAAATGTTGATATAATTGTTGTAAAACAATTTTACATTAGTATTCCAAGTATTACAACTATTTGCAACCATATACTTAATACCTAAACCTGGGTACATAAAATATTTTATACAATAGTTTAAAAATCGATGATGCTGTATCAACAATTTATTTTTAAATTTATAAACAGCTGTGCATTTTATGTACATTGCTTTCCCAATAATTCATCAATTCGGGAAATAATGATGAAATAGTAAATATGTATCTAAAAAACATGGTGTAATTGTTAAACGAGCTTTAGTTTTTCGTCGCTGAACGTCACAGAGAAAAACTTTTTCAGCATGTATCATTTATTATGTTCCATTGTGCCTGATGTGAAAATGTATCGTTTTTCAAATGAAATACTAGCACGTACCTGCAGGGGTATAAAAAATATATATTAGTATTAAGTACACTACCATTAATAACTCATTCAAGCCCAGTTCAAATGTGACGCAAAAGTGCTATTAAAAATACTGTTTTTATTATTTGTCGTTCACATTGTGTCTTTTTTGGTACAAAAAATTACGTGAAATTGTTCATATATTTTCTAACAAATTGAACTCTTTGTGAAACTTCTATTGTTGAACAATTTAGATAAAAACACCATATTTTAGAAAACAAGGTTTTGAAGAATGTAAAGTTTCATAACTTGGTTTCTGAACTTTTCTTTAAACAGCAACTGAGTAACTGTTTTTTAAGAAAGTTGTGCGAAAATAGATTGAAAACCGTTTCAGAAGCAAACACATAAGTGAAATATCATTCAGGAAAAATCCTTTTAAAGTCTTTGTTATTCTTGTACATAAGAAAAATATCATCCACGCGCTTTTAGTTGCAATTTATCTCGCATAAGTTAATCAATCTTTAAGTGTAAACATATGGATTGCGTTCAAAATGGATTATGTTACGGCCTTTTAAACAGAAACCTCTTTTTGCTTTTCCTGCACTTACTGTTGCTACATAAAACTTTTACCTAAATGCCGGACATAAACACCACTCTCCTATATAATACAGTATCCTAAGAAAATACAAATAAAATCCAGACCGTTTAATGTGAATAAAAAAATTATTTTAAAATAAGCACTCGTTTAGAGTAGATCATAAATATTCGTTTAAAAGCGAGCAATTCAATTTGTTCAATGACTTTAACAAAAATAGATAGGATCGTTTATTCTGATGTGAACAGGAAAAGCCAAACAGAAGTGGAGTAAAAGAGAGTCTCTTCGCTGTGTTCTGGACACCGTGTTGGAAAAGTTTGTAATTTAGTACTTTGCCAAACAAGTGCACAGATTTCGTGAAATTATAAAAAAATGTCGAGAAAAGTGTTTTTTGAATAATTTATACTATTAAGTCACTGTATTTGCATGTGAATAAGGATTTTCCTTTTGACTATATGAATAAACACTCCAGTTGTCCAATCTTTTTTCAAGAGCTTTTAATACCCAATCATACAAGGAATTCAGGCATCGTTAAAATGGTTTTATGCAAACTTTCATTCGATTTTTTTCCGTTTAAATGAGATTGATACAAAAAGTGTTAAAGCCACTTTTATGAAAACGAACTTTTAGGAACTTTTAAATAAAGTTGGGTGTGAAAGTTGTAAACTTACCGTTTCAACGTTGAAGTTAATAGAACGGATTAGATTTGAGAGTATAATATAGTGACAGGTGTGAATAATTTCCATAAAGTGTAAAAATGTAATAGCTTTTCTATCAGGCATTGATTTTATAACTTAAACAAAGTAGATGCTTTTAGCTCTTTTTATGTATTGAATTTACATATTTTTTTTTTTTTAATTTTTCAATTCAGATGTACGAGACAAAGCAATCTCCAAACGTAATTCCATGAAAAAAATAAAAAGAATAGAGAAAATGTTAAACATCTGTGCCACTATATAACAGCAAACACCAGTCCAACAGTAAGTAGTGAAAATGGAAAATCTTTCCAAAGAAAATAAAACACAGTCCATAAAATTGGCCTCACTATATACCTACATCATAATTCACATTTGAGCGGACATTTGAGGGATTTTCTACTGACCCCAACTACGCTTTGGGTGACGGCAGAAAATGTATGATGGCTGGCGGTTATGCGGACACCTATTTTAACGACATTTTTATTACAGACCAATGCAAAAGTGAAAATCGCTACCTTGCCACTAAAATTAGAGTGAATTGAAATATTTTCTAGTTTATTAGACAATTTATAATGGTGTAAATGAGAGAGAGTTAATCTTGCGGAATCATTAAGAAAATTTACGATAATTGTATAGGTGAAATACAATAGTTAAAGTTAATTATAAAATCGATACAAAACTATTTTTCACCCAGAAAAAATAAAAATAGAACTTTATACAGTTCTACAAGTACTGCATCAGTAAATAAATTTAATTACAACAAAATGGTTGTGTTTGGAGATTGTTTACTTAAATTGTTGTACAAACTAGTTAAATATACAATCTCGTTATCAAAACATTTACTGAACGTTATATTAACACTGATCAAATTTGTCCTTCTTGCTCTTCAGATGTGTTGTAAGTTCTATTAGGAAATGCATAATTTTAAAGTCTTACGGAAATTGAAAAAATTTTTACCTAATCATATTTTAAAACCGACATAAATAAGTTAAATTGTCAACTTATTGCATTTTCCTGCAATAGAATTAGTTTCAACTTTTAACTACTCTTGTCTTGAAGCTCAAAACAAGAAAGAAATAAAGCACCAATTAATATCATACGAAAAATTTAATTGGTGCAGTTTTAATTGATTAACTTTTCTCCAATCTCGTTTCAGCACTTAATATATCAATTTTGTTGATATAATAATACAAGTTTATACAAGTACACTTTTATACTTTTATTACGTACATACGAGTAGCTTTTCACGTAGAATCAGATAAAAAGTGTTTTCAACCGTCTCTATTCTACGAGTATACGTACTTTATTTCAAATGAATTTTAATAGAATTCACATAGTGGTTAAAGTGGAAAACGTATGTTGAATCAAAATTTCACGATGCAAATTGCTTAACAAGTTGAATTGGTATATAAGTGACGACTTGTAAATGCAGAACTGCATTTTGCATATATAATATTATGTATAATGAAGAAATATTCTGTATAGAAAATGTTGATACTCGTCTTTTTTCGACAATGTAAAAATAAATTTAATATGGATAATAGGTAATAACAACATCAAAATAGTTATGTTAACTTTTATACATTTATCGAAAATGGATTATTTTGAAACCACAATTTCGATAACAACAATTTTAAAATTGTAACAATAACTTAGCAAAATATTATTGAAACTATATTCTATTTTCATATGAAAACTAACTTTTGACATACACATTGTAATTCTGTGGTATAAATGATACAGAATAACCATTACCAATATAGTTACCACACAGCAACTAAATAACTATTTCGTGAAAATGAACTTTTTTGTTAGATTCGTATTTGTACTTCAATACATTTGTACAAAGTAGAATTTAATTATATTCTGGAGAGAAATAACAATTGAATGCAAACTGGAATTAAATTGAAATTTTCTTTCTGTGGTTCTTACGCCGAAAACCCATAAACATGCAGTTCGCAGGTGTGAAAAAATCGTTTATTATGAAAATTGTGTAAATGTATTCGTCTTGTAAAATGCAAATTATAACGAAACATTTTGTAGGCCGGGTTGTGAGTTTTAAAATAAATTGGGATATTTAATGTATACAATAATAAATTTAATTCGTGTATTATACATATATTTTTAGACATCCAGCTGATAATTAAAAAAAGTTTGCTTTAAACATTAGCATATTGTGCGCCTTGTAATTATTTATCAGGGTGAGATTTTTCATTATTTTCATACTTGTATATTCGTGCATAATTTTTAATAATGGCAAAAATAGCATGGACAAAATATATGAAATTAATTATAAAAGAAAAATGGAAATGATAAGTAAATAGGGGCAGGTATAATGCTAATATTACATATCTGTTTATGATTTATTAGGTAATTTTCGATTGGTTTTGACGTTTACACACATATTTGAATTTTTAATAAATGTGATTTATTAATGGCATTTTTTCCAAACAATTTATTGTAATATACGTTTTAAATAATAAATTACTTCTTTAGTAAAACTTTCGTGTATACATATAGTAAAATTCAGCAGGTCCTAATTCATAAAAAAATACTATTTATTTAATAAAATGTCTGAATCGTCTGAATCTTTTAATAAAGAAGCTTTAAAATATATTTACACGAATACACACAGAAAAAAACGACTCTAATTAATTAGAGCAATTCAATTACATTTTGTTAAATTTACCATTCTAAGAAATGGTATATAGAATGTAAAATCTCTTCAATATTTGAAGATCACAAGCAAATTAATTATTTAATTATTTTTTGCTCTAATATAAAGCTGCTATTTAATTACAACTTGAACGGGTTCTTATATAACGCAATATTTAAAATTGGATTATACCAAGAACGTCTTTTTACAAATAGTGAAATTATCGTACATTGATGAGATAAATGGAAAAAATTAACAAGTTTTTTTTCCATTTCCATCCTGCTAAGCTCATACATAATATGTGTTTGCCAGCGTAAAGTTTTATTACCCAACACAAAAATTTACGATTACACAATCAATAAAATTTCTGCATGATTTCACATTTGCTTGTGGATCCATGGTGAAAAGCTCGCCCAAAATGCATTCGCGTCATCATCCTTTGGGATGTATATAACCTTACCACACACACTCTGTTGTTGTTGGTTGTTTTGGGTCAAGTTCCGGCTTACACCCATCTACTTTCAATCTTATTCCTTACACCCACACCCACACACAAAAGATACAACAATAAGGTTTATCGCTATTTATTGTCTCGTGCCTTTATACAATTTCTTATTCCAAGTATTAGTGGAAAACACTGAACCATGACACATTACATGAAATAGGATTTTCTCTATTCTCTACAAGATTCTCTAGGATCGTTCTATTCTCATCATACATATACGTATATGTAAGTGTATTTAGGTATATATTTTATTGAATGTTTTCCTCTTGAATTATATTGTTTTGGAATAATTGTAAAGCGAAACAATATCTATGTGTAAGACGGTTTGCTAAACTCTGCCATACAAAGGGCTTAATTGGGATAATATTCAAAATTCTGTATTACAGCTATTTTGTGTGCGTATATGATATAGAAATGTAGGTACTCAAAAGTTAAATGTTTGAATAACTTTTTGTAATATTGTTGGGAAATTAACGGTTTTGAACAACTTTTTAATTTAGCTAGATATAAAAACAAGCTTTTGTCTGAAATTTAAATAGGGAAACTTTCATGTTAGTTTCCAATTAAATTTTATATTAAAAGAAATCAATATTTAACTATTTCATATATTGATTAATTAATTCTCGTTTGATATACACGTAACTATATTTTCAATTTTGTCTATATATTAACTATGTGCGAGTATCCAACAAATTGAAATTAATTTTGAAAGCACTTACTAAAAAAAGTTTAAAAAGCACCCTATGTAATTGTAACATAATTTATTACGTCATAGGAGCACGCAAATTGAACACTATTAGTTCAATTTAAGTTTCATTATTTCAAAATTCCTACATACAGGTAAAATAATATGATAAAAAGTATAGAGGACTTCTTTTTGCAACTTATTTTTGCATCCAAATTATTACTTGAAAGTTCTTCAACATTTATTAAGTCTGTGCTAGTGAGTTGTTCAATTAGTGAATAAATTTCTATTGAAGTACACCATTTTAGTAAATGAAATTATTATTACAAAATATTCTACCATGTTCCATTATACTTATAATATTAAACCATAATAACGATTTGATCGTTATAGAAGCCCACAAGAAGGCCAATTTTGTGGGGGAGAGAATTTATATACTCGTAAATGATGATGATACACTAAGTGCATGTAATTGGGTT
The DNA here is from genome assembly GCA_004796505.1 of Oryzaephilus surinamensis. Classification (NCBI taxonomy): domain Eukaryota; kingdom Metazoa; phylum Arthropoda; class Insecta; order Coleoptera; family Silvanidae; genus Oryzaephilus; species Oryzaephilus surinamensis. The sequence continues at coordinate 65,849 of SSSI01007405.1, read as the reverse complement.
ATAAAATAAAGTAAATTGTTAACAGTGTCGCTAAATATACTTGACAAGAGTTAAATGAACGCCATTCGCGCATCTTTGTTCCAAATATAGTTTAAAGTTACGTTACTTGTCATTATTCAAATTTCGACTAGATGAGCAATTCATTATGGAAATTTCGAACCCTCTTTGGGACAAGGCTTTACTAAGAAAACATAATAATTCCTACACTTGAACCGACCACAAATTGCTGTCGAGGATGCAAAAGTGCGGACCAATTTTGTGGACCAAGAAAAAAACTCGACTGAATTCAAATTCAACTGTTTACACAATCAACTGGATTGAATTATTTATCCATGTATTTCAGTAAGCTCATTTATTAAGCCACAAAATATTATCGCATATGTTTATTACGAGCTTCTAACCAAAATGTTTTAGTATAAGTAATTATTCCGCTAGCACCACTTTATGATAACGGATAATTAATGACTTAAAGGATAGTTTTCAGTTGCTTTGGAGTATACAAGTAATGTTTGTGATTTCTCATTCATTCTATTCGTTATAGAGCTTTACTCCTCCTACAAAGAGCTATTCCCAATTTTATTGTCATACAATTCGCAGCAAGAATAAAAGGGATTTGTTGTAATTTGAGAAATATATTATATATACGGATTGCGTTAACTAAAACAGACTTTATACAGATGAGGACCGGAAACTTCTACCAACGTATTAATTAAATCCTATATCTCGTATTCTGGATCTGGATATTTGTATAGAATATAGGTATTACGGATTTTAGTGGAATTAAATGTTTAAGAAATTTTTTCTATTTTATTATGTTAAACTAAATAAGTACGATTTTTGTAAAACCTTTTTTGGGATTACCGGATCCAATTTTTTTTATTTCATGTTATGATAAAACAAAACTATTCTAAAATAGGATTGCAGTGGATGCAAGTCTTACAAAAAGCTTTTTCATTAGTCTAGTAGTATATTCGAATTAGGTATATCCGATTATATTCTATTCATTATTTGATTTATTCCAAAGTTTGTAAACATATTTGATTTCATATAGATGTATGTTTATGTTTATTTATCATGTGCATAATATGTATTATGAAAGCTTTTGTCCCAGTGTCTGTTTTTCATCCGGAATTGTATTTATTTATACTTATTTAAATGCTCCTACATTATTTTATATATTTGAGTAAACATGTCCACATTTAATTCAATTATTTAACAGTTATCTATAAGCTCGAATTTTAAATCTGTAGAACATAAGTAATTAAATCTTTGAAGGAATATTTTTAGAAAACTTTAACGAAACGTAGTCCATAAATTTTATTACGAGTACATCTACCAATATTTTATAATAAAGTAAGCCAAATTACATTTGCATCGCTCCAAATTATACGTACACATAATTTCCAGTTTTAAAACATAAAATCAACATTGAAAATTATTGACCAAACAAATGGTGCAATCTATTTTAATCAAATTTTACAACTCTATATAATGTGAACATTCGAATAACTCTTCATATAAAGCATTTCGCAGTGCACCCACACATTTAAATCAAGTTGATATATAAGGATGATAATTTTCCTTTATTCTTCAATAAAGACACAAAGGCTTTTTGATTTCTATTCTTTGACACTCGTAAAGTAGAACTATTCTTATTTTTTATATATTAATAATAGCAAAATGATCAAATATAAAAACAACTTACGGGAATCCTACTAGAACCTGGCATCCAGACGTATGCGCCCCCATTTGCGGCTGCATTATTAACATTTCCACTTGGTACTTTAGCCTCCTGGTCTCTTGGTGGAAGATTTGCGTCCATATAAGGATCACCATTCGGTGTAGGAAGAATGTTATGGCTTCGATGATGTGAATTGCGCGTTTCTCGTTTCAAACGTACATTATTATTATACGATGCATTCTGATTTCGTGACAAATTGTATTCATTTAAAATTTTCAAAATTTGATCGTGCGTAATTAAATCATTCATACGAATTTCATTAATAAAATAATGTTTGAAATCAGCTTTTGATACATATTCATTACGTATTTCCGAATTGATTAAACGATATATATAATGAGCCAAACAAATTTCCGTTAAGAATATGAAAAGGACACAACAAATAACGCGGACTGTATATGATGGATTGATTTGGTTTGCTGACAGTTTGTTAGTGCTATTATGTAAATGTTTATTATTTGTGTCGGTTGCAGACATGGTTTTGTTGAACTTGAATTAATAATTTACATTGCGCGTATTTTTGGCGTAGTTAAAAGTTTCATCATCAACTAATCTCAAACAGATCCCAAAGTAAACTGATTTGTTGAGTGCGGAAGAGAATGAAGAGAGCAGAAGCAGCAAAAGTTTGATAACTATTGCCGTGCTTTTTGGCGCTTTCCACAAGAGTGCGCTTTTACAAGTTCAAAAAGCACGTGATGTCCGAAATTCAGCGCACCAACAAGTCCAACTCCAGCAAACTCTTCAATTTATTTTCAATCTGATTCAATCTTCATACATCGAATCGAAATTGCAACTATGGTGTAACTGATTTAGTTTCATTTCTTCAAAAGCTCTCTAGCGAGCTTTCAGTAGACTGTTACATCTCCAAACGCAGTAACAAAAAAAAAACGTAATATAGGAATTAATAAATAAATTTATTTTGTAATATAAAAAAATTAATATAAAATTTTTTATAATAAACCTAATTTGTTTTTTTAAGTAGAATTGATTGTTATTTTTTAATAAAGGTAACCAAGATACTTTCAGTCTCCTTTGTACCCAAAACAATTTACAATTTCTGAAATAAATTCAAATTCTCCTTATTTTTGTCTGTATAGAACAATCAATACATACACATTTATACATTTTGTATGTTTCATTTATACAAATATAAGGCTAAAGCTGCCACATACTATTTATTTAACACTGAAATAACTATATTAATAGCTACAATACCCGTTCTCAAATGATTGGTTTTTTGTCAATATACTTATTAAGATTAATTTTTTATGTTTTTTTACTAGTTTGTCTATTTCTAAAGAAAATATTTTTGTTTACGTTTAAATGGAGTCCTCAGTTATTGATCTAAAAACGATTATAATTTACCAAGTGAATATTGATTTATAAATATTAGGTCTTTCATGTTACTGAGGACTTCTTTCCAACAAAACATACTATTGCTTAATGATTTAAAAAAAAAAACACGATTAACTATGAATGAATGAACTACAAATAACTAATTAATTATAATTTTGGTACAGTTACATAATTATATGGCAATTAATAAAATTATAATATAGCTGGTCCCCAAAAATAATACTAATACAATTTACGTTTGTATTTTATTTTTATAAGGGACTATTTTGAGCCTTTATTTTTTAAATTTATGTATATTGCTTTCATTATAAGAAAAACCAATTATTACTTTTCTATTAATTAATTGCATAATTAATATTTTGTTTGTATTTTTACTCAAAGGCACCCCTTATGAAACTTTTTTTTATACATTTATTGAAATAAAATACATAAATTACATATGACTAGAAAAATTAATGTTGAAGAGAACATTCTTAAAAACTATATAACAGATATAAAAAGACATACATATACATCTACATAAAAGATACAAATATAACGCTTTATATAATTTTGTATAATATTTCATAATAAATATGTAATGGGTATAATATGAATTTTTTAGACTAGTTATTTAGAGTGAACTTTTAATACAATTTAAAATCAGTGAATAATACGTATAGAAAAACTAAAGAAAAACATAATTTATTATTTGTTCACCATATAATGCACTAATGCAAAGCTAAAAACTTTTAAAATGCAGGTACTACAATATAATATGTAATTAAATATTTTAATAAATACAAATTAAAGCCTCATTGTGGCACTTAAAAACATAATGCACAAAATTTGAGATATACAAACCTCTATTGGTAAATAATTTAAAGCATTTCCAGATCTTTGACCTGATAAACATTTAGTTCGTCGGGTTAAATTCGATTTCTAAAATCAAATCTCCAATAATCTTAAATGGTTTTTTTAATAAAGTTCAGCCATGGCATTTTATGCTCATTTAAATATTATGTATATACATTTAACATTACGACGAAAGACATTTGGGAACTAATATTTTTAATTGATATAATCTATATGTGGTTAAAAGTTAAGTATAAAATAATGTGAAATGCAAAAAAATTTGTTTGTAAAGGCAGTATAAAAAGTTTTGAAACAAGTTCATTATTAAAACAAACTTATAACATTTTATTAAAAATTAACACTATTATCTATATTGTTATTTTGAAATTAGGGCAGTTATTAAATCGATAAATCTGAAACACTTATAATTCATTTTGTTTAAATAAAATTTATAACAAAACAATTGTCTTGGATAATCCTTAAAAAATAATTTAAGAACTGTTGAAATTCGTGTTTCTTTTTCTTTTAAATACTAATGCAAAAATACTCCTTAATCGCCACCATTTGCTGTGCCTATGCGGTTTACGTTCATTAGTTGGTAAACCTAATTTCTCCCTTTCCTTTGATCTTATTTCCCTAACAAGTGTATGGAAAGCATCATCCACATACGTTCGTAAAGCGGCGGATGTTTCATAAAATGGACAACCAAATTGTCTTGCTAATGACTTACCCTCTTCAGTGGTGACTTTACGTTGCATTTGCAAATCGAATTTATTTCCAACCAATACTAGTGGTGTATCTTCGGAGGCACGTACTTTTTGTATAAGTTTACGATATTCGAGGGCTTCTTGAAAACTATGCCGATCTGTTACACTATAACATATCAGAAAACCTTCCCCACAACGCATATATTGGTCTCGCATTGCGGTAAATTCCACCTAAAGGTTTTTAACGAATTAGATTACAATTAAATGGAAACTACGGGAAAACTAGCCTGTCCAGCTGTGTCTAAAATGTCCAAGAGAGCCGGTTCCCCATCTATTACTGCTTGTTGCTGATACGAGTCCTCTATATAAAATAAAAATCAAATCAATTGATTTATGTGTTAGTTTTAATACGGTTTTTACTGACCGATTGTCGGGTCATGATAGTCTAAGAAACTGTGGCTAACAAACTGAAGAGTAACCGCTGATTTCCCAACACCTCCATCTCCCAATACAACAATTTTATAAACCCTAATACCGCTTCTGTCTTTGTCCTGGTTACTACCACCAGCAATAGGTCTATCAACATCCACTTCTGTATCTTTACCAGATCGACTTGACTCCTGGCGTGATAGTTTACCTTTTTTTTTGTGGCTCGCTTCGCCAGCCATACTTTTCAATTTATTAAAAGGATTTGTTAAATAAACGGCCACATTAGTGTTCGGTTGTTTTTTTTTCTTTAATATTAAAACATGTTAAATATTATTGATATTTCCCATTGCCACTCCTGTCTTTCGATGACATTTCACTTTTAATTTAAATGCGACCCCTATAAATAAGCCATGCTCTTCTTCTTCTATACTTCAAATTTTATTGAAATCATTTAATTAAATTAAATCATCATCATAACAAATTAATGAATAAACTTTGTCATTTATTGCACTCTATTTGCTGATAAGCTGTTATATCTCCAATTTTTTTTCTCAATAAAATTATAGTAAGAAATAAGAATGAGGTTATGTTTATTTGGTTCAGAAATGTCATCAACTGTCACGAATCACATGGTTCGATTGTTGATAAACAAAAAGACAATAAATTGAGTCATGCTATAGATAATTAGTAAATAATGTATTTTCGAAAACCACATCACGTAAATATTAACAAAAGAAAGACTGTCCCGTACTAAGAAAGCTGTTTTAGGCAAACGAACCGAGTCCACCCTCTGATCTACCAAAAGACAAATTGGCCGTGTGGGATGGATGGTGCTGTAAAGGGGATCGAGAGGTGGCTAGAGAGGCAGCAACCAAGGGGCTTCATATAGAATTAGTCAAAGTATTCCTGTCGAAACGCAAAAAAGTTAGCATAAATGACGCTAGTGCATGGTTTAAAGAGGAAGTGTTGGTGTGGGTGGACGAATTGCTTGAAAGACAACAAATATTTCGAGCCTCGCACATTTTAAAGAACATTGGCTTGGTACCAGCTGATGAACTATCCTTAATATTTTGTAAAACCACCAATAAAAGCCTTAGAGAATACATAGGTAATCATTTAATGGGACAGAACGCTTTAGCAGAGAATTATTTGCAACTGTGGCATTTTATGGAGTTGATTTTGAAAAATGATGTTCCTATATCTGCAAACGTGGAAAGTATTGAATGGTTGGATAAGCAGTCGGAGGAATGGAAAACCGAAATTGCAACTAGATTGTTCCTAATAAAACAAGGTAGGAAAAACCTAGTTACTAATATTAGTTATTAAGATTTATTACTAATTTTCTCTTGCAGACAATAAACTAGTACAATTTATAACACCTAATGCGCTGTGGAATCGATTATTAATTTATAATGAAGTCAATCTTCTGGTCGTCTGGATAAATATTAAATATAATGAAAATTTCAATGATCTTGCCAACATATCAGACGGTTTAATACAGATATTTAAACTGTTTACAATTACAGATGAAATGTTAAACAAATTACATCATGATGATATTAACACAAAAACGCGAAATACCATCTTAAATGAATTCAGTAAATTTGGGATATTCAGTGATCCAGATAAGGATTTTATAAAAATCCTAGAGAGACTGAACAATACGGATGTTATTATAAATATTTACGACATTTTATTAAAATCTTCGTCAAATATCAATCTTGAAACGTACGCAAATCTTTTAATCGATTATTGTTTGAAAAAAGATCGGTATGGTGTTTTAAATACGTGCTTAAAATCATTACAAATACCTGAAAATAGTCAAAAATGTATACAATTAGATTTAATAAATAATTTCCGTACATTAGTTATTAATAATTTTAGTCAAGACATTTTGCGTGATAATTTATTTTTAGTATCTGAGTTTTTAAATGATAATGTAAATTATTTTATTCAAAATCCAATAATCTTTTTAGCAATACTATTTTATACCAAAGATGTAGATTTTATGTCTGTTTTGAAGCAGAATTCATTTCAAATATTCGACAAAGAACTAAATAATGTGATACCACAAATTATGGAAAAATTGCCATTAATTAAAGCTCTCTTAACGAAAAAAGAAACACCAAAAATTAATAAAATTACGTGTTATGATTTATTAGATCGTCATTTAGAAATTGATATTAAATCGTTATTTTCGTATCACATTGTTAACACCTCGTTTCCGCATTTTAGCGATCCGAATTTGGCAAAATATAATAAGAAAATCAATTTTTTATTTTATATCAAGCAAAATAGGCCTAGTATAGCGTGTAAGGTATTTTATTTGGATCAATTAATTATTAATGAATCATTAAATGGAGTTGAAACCAAATTGGCTGAAAAAAAAGTGTATAAATTAGCCATGAAAAATTTTCTAAGTACGGAAATTTCTGCAAGTTGCATTGCTTTCTTGGAAATGATTGAAGTTCCATCAGAGTTGCTTCGTGTTTGCATAAATTCAGCCCTAATATTATCCGAATCTGGTCATGAAGTAGAATATCTTCAAAATTTATTCTTAAATATAGACGAAAATTGCTATATCATACAAAAATTGCTAGAGAACGTCCTATTGTGTTCCGTTCAATCAAACCCGCCCTTAAGAGGTAGAGAATTAACAGAAATATTCAAAACGTACTCTTTAGTAGTCAAATTCAGCAAATTAAGTAATATAAAATTGCCTGAAATGCTGTTAAAATATTGTGCGAGTAACAACTTGTGGCTTCCGTTCTTAATTTTCGCCCAACTATATAATTATCCAGTAGATCAGATAAAATCAACGTTACAGTCGCTGAAAAGCACAAATTTACTAGAGCACATCAATCACAGTGTATTACATGATATACATGTAGTGGAAGAAAATGTTCTAATGCGAGAACGAGACTCAAGAAAATATTTATTGTCTAAAATTGGTGTTCGAAAGAGTACTGACAGTATAAATACACATTCTGATTCAATTTATTCGAGCATGACTTCATATTCAAGCCAACATAGTGATAGTAGTTCAGCTGGATCAGAATTTTTGGAAATTGATATAATGAACACGAAAGCAACTTTAGCTCAAACACTAATTCGTTGTCATAATAGTACAGATCCACCGAAAGCACTTTTACAGGCGTGTCAATTGTATAGGAATCCGTTATTGGCAATTCTGGCTACCAGTTATGAGGTAAAAAAGAGTTTAATTAGCACTTAACTAGTTTTAAAGTTTGTTTCTAGCCGGACTCAGTTATAACGAATTGGCTAACATGGCTATCTGTTTCTTCTGAGCTTTATCCAACGTTTACTAACTATGAAAGTGTATCGATTTGTGCACGATCAGTTACCAATTTGTTGGATAATTGTATGAAGAAGCAGTTTCCCATCGCATTGTTACAAAGCTTTGAGATTTTCATTCCGGTAAGTTGAAATTGTAGAGATTTATAACTTTATGTGTATTGTTGGTTGTATACTTTCAGGACAATCCACTAAAATATTTCCTCAAGTTTCTTACACTATGTTTAGATAAAACGTACGATTTGTCGATATTAAAACAGAATTTAGAGTTATTTAAAAGTTTATTAAAAAAATCCCGTCGCCAAAGCGTTATTACTGAAACAGATCATGAAATGAACTACTTGAACAATCAAATATGGATTGAAACAACAGCCTCAACAATTTTATCTTCAGCAATTGAATATAACTGTCCTTCATTTTACGATAAAATGTTATTTGTGGAAGTTTTATGTAAAATTAACTTGGAATCATATTTTTCTGTACAAATACCCAATTTTAAAAATCTTTTATCTATTTTAAAAATAGTTTACGAATGCAACTTTCCCATAAATTTTAATGTATCTACTGTTTTTAATATGAAATCTGAAAAGAAAGCTATATATGAATGTATAGATCAAATGTTGGAGAATGAATTGTTTGATAGTGCCCTAAAAATAGCAGAAATTGAGGAACTTTCATTGGATTTAATATTAATAAAACAATGGCAACACAAATTTGATACTGAAAATCATGAAAACGTGATATTTTGGAAGAATTGTGATATAGATCTAAGAAATCGTATTGTGGCACCTGATTGTGTGATTGATTTTTATTTAGAATGTTTTGAAAAAGTACAAAATAAATTAGAACGTTATATTTTATTGAAGATTGCCTATGAATGGGCAAATGAATACGAATTAGCAAATCGTTTTGATTTAGAGAAAAAAATGTGGTATTCCTATATCCATATAGAAGAAAAATACAAGGATTTGAACGAGTTAAAATCCCAATCAAGTAATTTACTGTATAAAGAAATGCTACATTTAATTAAAGATATAACTATATACGAAAATTTGGAGGGCGACTGCGCCATGCCGCTTGAAAAATTGCTGTTAAACACTTTAAATCATGGTAATTTTTTGTTAGCTTTAAAGTTAGAAAAAATGTTTGGCTGTAAAAATGTTGATATGGAAGTTTTGAAACTGTGTCACAGTTTAGCTGAAGGTATTTTAATGCCGTATCAACTAAACGCTGAACAACGTTTGTTGTTGAATAAAGGATCAAATTTTCGCCGATTAAGTAATAGAAGAACTCATTTATCGGCAAGATTCTCTAGTTTTAGTTCCAGTACGTCTGTTAATTTTATTGTCGCTAGAATTTTTTAACAACATATTATTGTTTTAGTGTCTCATTCGCCTGCAAATTCAAGTATCGTGCAAGCAAATGAAGCACTCGATATTCCGCTACAAGATACCTTAATGGTGTTATATTCATTAGCAGAAAAATTAACAAACGGCACAGAATTAGCGTATAAAATATTTATGATGTACAGAATCAGTATTAATATTGAAATTCCATATCATGTGATCGTATCCAATTCGTATCATATGAAATTATTAAAAGACGCCCTAGAAGATGATTGCAGCAATAAATTGGAAGTTGTGCACGATTTTATAAAAGTTTACAAATGGTCTAAAGATGAAATAGCTGATTTTGTGTGTGAGGAATTTATTAATGCAGCAACGTTATATATAAAATCGAAAACAGAAAATTTCCTAATGTGGGATTTAAATGTTGATCAGGATTTTAATGCAATAATTCAATTATTGCAAGACAATTGTTCAATACTTGGCTATAAATTGTATTCGTACGCCAGCGCTTTGTTTAAAGTACAAGAAACAGCTAAATTGGATTTTAAAATTAGCGATTTAGCTTTAATTACGTTGCTTTTAATTGCGGCTCATGATTCTTTCACAGCAGATTGTAATATGGAGGGAATATCGACTGTTTTAAAGAAATGCCAAAATGTTATCGCCCATTTATTAATGTTACGCAGTTGGAAATTGATTGTGAAATTATTGACTGGTGTTGGTAGATATACGGAGATGAGTTACGTTTTTCAGATACTACGTGAAAATGATCAATTTGAATTTCTATTGCAAAAGGGTTCGCGTCGAGGCAATGGCTTGAAAATAGCTTTATTGGAATATTTAAAAAAACATTGTCCCGATAATCGTGAATTGTACAAATTGGTTGCTATTCATTTTGCATTGTTTTCTGAAGTGGCGCAAATTTGGGAGCGCGAAGCACAGAGTATTATTCGTAATATAATTGAAATTTCCAAAATGGAAATGCAAAACAATAAACTGAGTCAAGATACAGAACTATTCGTTTTATTCACAAACACGGAAAGTACCAGAATGCTTTTGAATAAAGTAAGTGACGTAGTTTTTAATTTTTTTGTTTTACTGTATTTTGAATTTAGGCAATGGATAATTTCACTCATGCAACTGAATTTCATTTACAAGGCGAAAAACTCACAAAAGCAATGAACGCTTCAAAACAAGCCGAATTAATAGCATTACAATTGTCATTATTGAAAAGTGTTCCAATAAATGGAACAGTGAATTGTTTACTAAATTTAACATCAACCCAAATTTTAGCTTTAATAACGTCTAATTTAAAGTGAGCGAAATTTTTCTCTTTTTACCAGAATATAACTTTTTTATTTTAGTTTTGATCAAAGTTACATTTTAACGCAATCTTACAACTATCCAGCTGATTGGGCGGTCGTCTTATTTGAACAATGTATTTTGAGAACGAACACCCAGTATTTGGATAGTTTTTTGCAACATTTCTCTTTAAATGATAGCCTTGTACACGATATATCCAGAAAAGTTCTATCAAATAACATAAACACTGTGGAACAGTTAAGAAATATGGAAAATATCTTGAAAAATTTGCCATCAGTTCATACGAAATATAGAATTGCGAGTGAATTGGGTTTTACTGATTTAATAGAAGAACTTATTACGAGCGGACAATTGGCTTATTTAAAAGATACTGTATGGAAACGGGGCTACAAAAATTAAAATTAAATTTTTTTGGATTCAATTACCTCAAAACCGACTGTGATTTATCTTATATTTTTATGTTAACCAACTAAATTTTTTATAATAAACTGTTTATATTAATTTGTTGAAGTTTTATTTGAATTTTTTACTGAAACTTTAAAAAATGGCGAATGCGCCAATTCCAATATTGAATAAATATGTATGAGGATAAAACGTGTATAATAAGTACGATTATAGAATCTAGTCGAGAGTAATTATATCGTCTAACATTACGTATACCTATAATTTATATTTGTTATCAAAACATTGTTTTTGAAGTAATATAACTCAAAGAAATGCAATAAATGTCCTTGAAAACAAAATAAGAATGCAGTAATGTGACATTTGATTCATGGATTTTAGCTGTTATCATCCACCTAGCAAAGAACCTATTCCTAATTCCATACAATATCTGAAGAATTTCGACGATATTGCTTGATTATAAAAAGGAAAGTGCATAAGACTATTAGATATCTAACAATAATGGAATTGTAGTAAATAAGTATAAATAAATGTTAAAAATTACAGCCTTGAGCTAAAACAAAAATATTTTTCGAATATCAAATGGAATTATTATTTTTACAATAAGTACGACGTGGTTAATAATAATACAGTATATTTATAGTCGTATTATAATGATAAATAAGCTAATTAAACATACGAGTATGAAATAGGTGAAAAAATTAATAATTCATTCAGGACATAATAATTAAAATTATCGGGTCATAAATCTATGTAAATAAAAAGAAAATTTCTAATTTGGCCGATAATTTTTTGAAAATTAATAGTTATTATATAAATTTCGCTTAACAATCCTTTGTTAGAATAAGTATATGTATATTAGATACACTGATACATATTATTTTATTTATTTATTTGGTGAATTTCATATATAATATTCATACGTAAGTATTTATAAATATTATTTATATGTAGATATATTAAACCAAGGCTACATTAATTTATGTAGGAGTACATTAAATATACCTATAACCCCCATTTACTTATATAAAATATATAATAAAAAATGGATTTCATTACTGGAAAATATGTACGCATATATTATTAATAATATGGCCGATAATAAACTAAAAATATTGCCACCATATTTATTGGACATGTATAATTAAATAATTTTAAATGTGTACAAATCGTCACGTTTTATTAGTTGTTTTCAATATAAGAAATATAATTTTTTTTCTTGTAGATTATGCATTGTATAAAACATCGTATAGTTTTTAATAGTTTTCATACTTATTAAATTAAATATCCATTCTACCTACCTTATATCTTTAAATCACAATTATTATTGAGTAAATATTGACAGTTTTATCTGAAACGGATGGGACAAGCCCTAATACGGTGTTTTAAATACAATACTTAAATATTAGGTGTATTATTTTCATTAGAGATTCTTTTGTAATATATTTATCGAATAACCACAAATATAAAACATTTAAAATTATTTTTATTTGGAAATTAAACGACTATTGATCAATATTTGCTAAAATATTCGACACTTTTCATGTTATGTACAATTATTATATGGACGATTAAAATGGAAACAATAATTTACGTTGATAATTTCAAAGAAAAGTATATTAATTGCTATTTATTTTTTAATTATGGCGTGCTAAATATAAAATTTGTAAAGTTCCTTAATGAGCTTTATTCATAATATTAAATAAATTCCATTTTTTGATGAATATTACTGAATGAGTCATAAAATTGAGTTTTTTGCCTTAAGAAACTTTTACAATAAATAACTACATAAGTAAATGTCTCATGATATTACTTTAGTTTATTTTTGCTTTACAAATTAAAACAACAATTAAAAAATAAAGCGTAGTAATAGGTACTATATATAGGCCTTTATCAGAAACAAGCATACCTATAACTAGTTAGAAAGTAACATGAACTTCACAAATAATACAACTAATTAAGTAGTAACAAGTTCAGATATAGGTATTCTTGAATCTTAAATAAAAAAATAATAAAAGCTCAAGATATCAGGAGCCATTAGCACTGTGTTCTTCATCAATTAATCATAAAAACTTGCTGAGGTAACGCCTATTTTATAAATGATGTGTAATTTAGAAAACATTATAGTTGATGTTTTATATTTATAATAAATTATATTATTAAACATTCCCTCATTTCATAAATAATCACGTTTATGTATCGATAATTCATTTTCTGCATATCATGCATGCATGGTGCAAAAACGTTTTAAGAAAATAATAACAAAGAGAGGCAAATAAATGTTTCACTCATTTTTGAAAATGAGCTTTTTCGGATTACTTCACCAAATTCATTTTCAAAGACAAATTGATCGCACCCATTGAAATATCCCAACATCCAACACAATCTATCATGATCATTTTGTAAATAACTAAACGGGCCTTGCAAATATATATATGTATATACGGAAAAGAGCCACTTCCAGTAGCTAGTAGTACTAATAAAACAAAGTTTCGACGAAAATTAATGGAATTTTCTCTATATCGTTTTCGCGGTGACAAGCAAAACTATCAATCAGTCGAAACCGCGTACAAATTACAGTATTCCGTATGCAAAAACCATGCCAGAAACATGGAATCTGACATTTGCGAACAAACCCACCCCCTGTAATAGCAAAATCGCATATAAGAGTACACGAAACGGCGCATTTTGTGACGTTCCCATCCACCTTATTACATTTTGCTTTTCTCTTTCTTATTCCTCCTTGATCGCCTATCCATTGCATGAATTTGTGTGTTCGATGTGTCTGTTTGGGCCGGAATATGGACGCTCCTAAACAGACATCAACGGATTGACGTGCAAATGAACCATAAGAGATGGAGAACGCTTAATATCAGTGTCGAGGAAACATCGTTAATCTTGTTCTCTGCCTACATAGAATGTAATTATCGGTCTATATACAATACACACACATACATACACTTCAATTTCAACTCAAATATACAGAAAACATTAACTGTGTGTATGTGTTTGTGTTGGGGTGCCCTACAAAATCCACGAATATAAATTCTTTAAAAAAAACATTGTTCGTATTCATCTCCTCGCAATCTTTTACATATTTATGTGAGAATTCATACAATTACTTAAATATATGTAAATTTACCATTGGACTATGGTATATGAAAAACCAACAATAAATTCATTATCACAATAAAATTCATTTGCATCAAACATATTCAATATTTATACAAATTATAACAAAAAACCAGTTTCTATAATGTAAAATTAAAATAGCTAACAGCTAAATGTTAGAGTAATCTCTAGATAGATATATAACCAGCATGATTTTTTCTGCATTCATATTATTGTGTTGGTTACCTAAATGTTTAAATAGAGGTTCGTTGACCACAACTTACCATCTCTTTTAAACATATATAATCTTGCGTCCCTGCTGTATACAAAAAGGGTACAAATTCAATAATATAAAAATAAAAAAGGGTGTTCAGCAGATTTTAACTATTAACAATGGTTTTACCAGTTTGACATCTGCATTAAATCAACATATTTTCTTAGAATTATATAGAAAATCATTTAAAATTTTTGTTGAAAATATCAATTTCTACGAACAATTAACAATTAATATGTTAAGTAAATAAAAACTATAAAATGATGCAATTAACTATAATAATTATTTTTTGTATACTTATCCTGATAGTGTATAACTGTATAGTATTTAATCAGCCGATTAAAAAATTGCCGACCGATAAATATTATATATGTATATACTTGTAGATTACAAGTTATATGTTAAAAACACGTAAAAATTTCTCTACTAAATAGAAAAGCAATTTCGTAATTATTTATTTAATATCTAAACGCCCTATTGATGTGTAAATTCACATATACCCACACACTCTAAAAATATATATCTAACAATAATGTACGAGTGTAACAATTTACATTTAAAATTATCTCTGATTCTTTCTTCTATCGAATGTAATGCCTTTATGGATGTGATGTTAAATGCGTTATTGTTACACCTATTATTAGAAATGGTTTTTTCGTATTAAACAATATTTATAACAGGTTCATCTACAAAACATTATATGTATATTGTAGGTACGAGTCGTAGACTCGTATGATGTAAGTACAAATAAAAGGGAAATTAAAGATAAATATCAATCAAGTTATAAGTGGTCATATTGTGTGCATTAACCACATATCTGTGTAATTAACAGGTTGGTACGAACCTATTTATGGAGTCTGTACGTCCGGACTATAAATGCTGTGTAAATATTGGACTTGACTTTCTTGAGAATATATCTCTTGTCGAAGAACTTAAATTATCAATATTAACTTTGTTTTACCCATTATAGCAGACAGCATGTTCTTTTTTTCTATATATATATGTTTTTATGAACATTGTTTCAAATGACTTTTATTTTTATTTTGTGTTTTATGTATTTTATTATCAACTGGTAATTACAATTAGGTATTTCAATAGTACCTAAATACCAACAAAAGCAAATTCTAGGAAAAAGTTCGACAAAGAAAAGTGTAACGTATTAATGTAGGATATGGCAAATAGAGTAAAATTTTATCGTAATTATTGCTCATTATACAACATTTAACAAAGACCCTAACACTGTCGGAATTTCAAATAAACAAAAAAATTATATTTCCATATTTTTAACACTAGTAATTTGTATATGCTAATACGCGAATATTATTATCAAATCAAGTTTGATAAATATGTAAACAACCCAATATACAGTTGAAATCTTTGTTTAGAAATCAATTTATATGATTTGTTGAATTTATTTAAATCCCATCGCATTGGGAAATAAATAAGAGCATCTGCATCAAAACTGACTACAGAAAGACTATATTAGTATTGTTCAAAAAATACATAATGTCTAAATCCATGTGGCGCAGATAGAACGCCTTTTTGGCCTCTAGCTTTTTCGAGTGCTAATTTAGCGCAGCACTTAACACACATTCGTATATACATAATTATATTTCAGTTACAACACAGCAATTACAATTATTTATTTTATGTGTTAAATTTTAATGTTACTATAAAAGACTAATTAAGCTCTAAGAATTAAATTGGGCGACTAAGAAAATGACGAAAAAGTTATATCCAAAATTCATGTGCAGTAAAAAGCTTGATATCTCGTCTGTTTAAAATTGTCTGCAAAATTATATTACTCATAAGTTCGTAAGGGAACATTAGAAAATCATTTAAAGTCATTTAAAACCGGTATAAATGGACATTGATCGTAACGTAACGTAGCAATAGCTAAGCGATTGGATAATGTATGCAATAAAAACATGTTATTACTTGCAATGCGAGCTTTACGGACCGCGCCCCTCCATTTATTCAAGCTCCTCCTGATCGCTCCATTGGCGATCCAAGCGAACCTGGGGGAGAAAGCACGTTAGGGCAAGTCACAAGACCTGTCCGTGCTGCTGCTGCGTGTTGTTGCTCAGTTATTGCATTCAACACTTTTATTCATTCCGAGAGAGAAACGTGTTTGACGTGGTGTTTGTTCTGTGTTTTCCGTAACTTCGTTGTTTGGTCCGTTTCTTAATCGGTCTGGTTTTTGATTACTTTTACCTTTCTTAGAGATATCACAATTTTGTATATCTGGAACTGTTAATTGTGTTGGATTGACGTTATTAATGATTTTGATCGTGCATTATTTTATATCAAATTGTTGTTGGTGTTCTGAGACTGTTTGCGGATTGTTGTTGTTTTCTATTAATAAACTAACTTGTTAGTTTATCTATTTATTTATTTTCTTCGTGTTGTGAAGTGCGCGGAGTGCGATCAGCATTCTGCTCCTATTAGACAGTCAAAATTCGCGTCAAAAACAGAGAACCCGTACCGGTTTATGCTATGGAGATGGATCCACAGGAGCGAGAAAGTGAAATAGGTGACAGTCCAGTGGTAAGTTTTTGTTCCGGTTTTTCTACAACTTTTTGGAATTCTAATTTGAAATGGAATCTTTGTTTTTTGACCATTCTTTGAAATAATCTTATCTTTTCTGCATTCCTTCTTTCAAATAATAATATTTACATTTTCGCAACAGTGCTGATCACTTATCAAAATGTCTAATTGCTGTTGATCATTTTGGCGGGTATTTTGCTAAGTCATTCTTTAGTGATCAGTGATCACAGCGATGATCCAAGAAAGATATCACAAAAGTAGATCCAATAGAGATGTAAAAGGCGTGGTTTGATGATCCTCTCTCCCAATAACAGGGCGTGAATCTCAGTCACGGCATCTGCAGCAAATACTGTGATCGTAATATTGTGATATCAAAGCGCAGGCCACAGAAAACAACAATGCTTTCTCTTGTAGAATTATTGCGCTTGCCCAGTTTTTTCATACCTTTATGAACTTGATGCATACCAGCTATATGAAACAATGGAGCAATTTACATTTTGGGTGTAACCATTTTGATAGCTTTTAATTAATTACATAGGAAAGCTAGATTTTTGCTATGTATCCAAAGTCAAATGAGATCACACATTAGGAGATCACAGAACTATACTCTTAGGTCTGCTAGTCTAGGACTGGGAGATCTGTATGAACTTTTCTAAGGATTCAGAATCAAATTCAAAGTGGATCATACTCAAAGTTTACCTATATATTTTGATATCTCAAAGATTATCTTGCTGATGCTGCTAATTGTCCTGAATCTTCTTAATATAGCCTAGGTTTCAGAGATCTTATATGAAAACTTTTTCCAAAATTAGAAAAATTTAAATATTACAGAATGCCTCTTAGTGTATAATTTCAAATATTAAAAAAGATTCTTTGCACTGTTCTTTTTTTAATTGATGAATTCATACATTTGAAATCAAGGAAATTATAATGAAGTTCATTTGGTTCTCGTTTGAGATAATAATTTGTAATTATGTCTTTGTTGGAAATAAAATAAACAAGAAACTTACAGTTTAGATTGATGGCATTACAATAATATCAATTTGCTAAAAGAATGAGGGTCCCGCATATATATTTTGAAAAAGACCATACACATTAATCTATTTTTTATATTTCTACTATTGCAAAAATATTTAACGAAATAAATATTATTATCTCAAGGTAGAATAATTACTTATAAGTAGATATAGCAAAAAATTATGTGAATTTATATATATATTTATTTACCTGACTTGTATTTTATAATATATAATTTAATGTATTTGGAAATTTGTGTGATTGTAGCAAATTATCCAATTATTTGTAAAATGAGAGTGATTTCTGGAATTAGCTGCTGCAGGACTGATGCAGAAACCAAATTAAATAAAAAATCTTCAATTGCAATTATTTTATATAATGCATAATATACATAATATATAAAATGCACGAATTTGTGTGAATTTTAGGTGTGTTCGTATATATACTTTACTACTCTTTACAAAAAAAAATACTACACCACATAATTATAATTTTAGTTGTTATACCTCGCGGGAATATGCATTTTATTACGTTTTCTTTTATTTTGTATGACGCTGTCTGTTAGGTATAGACTTTAATAATGGCTGGGTCTATAAAACGCACCCCCTTTGTTCACCCATTAATTACATTTTGTGTATGAAGCGCTTTTGTTAAATGGTAATTGCATTAAATTTATTTGCAATACATTTAAATTTTGCTATAAATTATTTTCCGTTCGTAAATTAACACTAATAATATACGTTTGCTTTGTACTTTAATTATTAACTTTGTGCTTGTGTTATTGTTTTGTTTTATCTTTATTTTTGTCTTTTTTCTCACACACACATACGTACCTATTACATGCCTAATTATAAAATCAATCTAGAAAAATCAGTAAATTTTTTCATGATTTATTTGTCCTTGTCCACAAATTAATATAAATTGATCTAATTAGAAATCACTTTGATACTAAAAAAAATTTTCTTTCATTTAAACTTTGTATTGTATTATTTCATATATAGGAACTTCTGTATTTAATTAAATTAACTTCAAGTCATGTTATTTTAAAATTTATTGACCAGTGTAATAAAATTTGTAAGTGCAATTAAAAAGGAGTGAATCAATTTCATTAAAAATAATTTAATTAACTTGTAATGAGTAAATAAACAATTTCAAAAATAATCACGTGTTGAACATATGCCAAAATGTATTTTTATGTATACAAAACCATTAAATATGTAATAATAAATGTTAAATAAATTCGAAAAATTAAAGATGTCTTTAACGAGCATGATTGATCATATTTTTTATTAGATTCAGTTTTATGAATCTATCATTAAATGTTCTAAGTTAATGATCTAAATTCTAATTAGTTTTTCTTATAGCTATCACTATAAATAACATTGCTGTGAACGATATTTCTAAAAGCTTATATTGTCAATCACAACCAATTATTTGTGCAGTATAATTTAATTTCATTTAATAACAATCAGTTAAAATTGTTGACCATTTTGAGGGTTATCTTAATTTTCTGTGATTTTCAACTTGACATACATACGGGCTAAAATCATATCATCTATTTATATAAAGTAAGAAAAATTAAAATTGTAACGGTTCCAAACTGAAAAACATTTAAGGGTTGCTTTTTCGATAAAATCTGATAGAACCACATAAGAATATAATCGAATGATTTATTTATTAGCGAAAAGAATGTTTGATTATTTGTGTTGTTCATGTTTAAAAATTTTTTTCAATATATATAAGACATAATATCAAATGAAATGTATTAATAAAATAGATCGAAACAAATCTATCAACTGTCAAATGAAACCATAGTTTACCTTTGGTAAACAGGCTCGATTAAGATAATCTAGTTGTGGAATCGCAGCCTCTATAGGGTACTACGTGAGTTCCGATATGGATCACACTATTCAATACAACTCGAATCGATCATTATTCATCGAAAACTAATTGATTCCATTCTCATAGTTGACAATGGAACAAACGGTCATCTTCGGATTTTTATTACTTACAAAATTCATATTTTATTATATTGGTGCCCTTTAGACCATCAATTTTCTTATATATAGTCGTCAGTACGAATAAACCCCATATTATTAATAATAATAATAATGAATGAGGTGCGTTTTTGTGGTATCGTTTCATTGTTTCGCCGAAAGGGTTCTTGCAGGGTAATAAAAATGTATAATGCGGGGGAGGCGTGTTAGTGGCGGTTCGTGTAACACCAATCAAGAACAACGCCTGTGTTATCCCTGATTTTATGGTCCTTCGAGTCGTATTAAACCGCCAAATTTAATTAGAAGTCGAACATAAACATTTTACTATAACGAAAATAATGTTTCGTGTATAATTGTGTATAACAATAAATATTGGACGTTTCGGCCTTGAATATTTTATTTTCAATTTTATTATGAATGAAAATGCGTGTATGTATAAAGTATTTTTGGTAAAATCACAAAATTTCATACACGATTTTGAAAATCATTCTCTTTCCTGTGAAAATTTGGAACTGATTTCACTACACCTATATAACACTTAAGGGGCTATCTGTATTTTTGTTGTAATTTATATTCATATGGTATTTTTAGATCACATACATTCATATGTTGTTGGTCCATTGTCGCCACATTTAATAATATAATATTTTTTTGTTTTTGATGTATTATTAAATATTTCACCGTATAAAATCTGAATATTTTGGCCTAGTGCCTAGATTTGAATTGAGTGGAGACGGCGGCGAACAAGAGTTTTTATATTGTTTTTGCGGCAATTTATTTAGGAACATTTAATTATATGGCAGACGGCCAAATTAGTTAAATTCCACTTATAATATTGTATGTATTTCGTATTATACATATATATTTATACCAACAATAGTGATTCTTTCCAGAAGAGCTTAATTAAGGCAAATTTGCCGTGAATTTAGAAAAAATTACAAAGGAAACAAATCTTTTTTTTACTTTCGTTTCGATTTTCAAAAACTTTATTTGGCACAGCTGTTTTTCGTCAAACTGAAATAAAATTTCTATAATATTGAATTGTGTGCTTTGTTATAGTTATTGGGGCCAATAAATTTTTTCGTTAGCTTTTATGCAATAAAACTCATAAATTTCTTGCAACAACTATGTAGGTATTCTAAAGATTTTTAATATATCATAAATGTGAGCTTCATAAAAATATTTTTATGCTATTTGTACAAAATTTCTAAAGTGCAATAAAATACCAAGAGCGTAACCAAATGAAATATATAAAAGTTTTCCAAGTATTTATACAGTTTTAATGTTGTATGTATCATTGAAACGTGTTTCTATAAGTATTATATCTAATAATATTTTATAAAACTTATATAAGGCGCAAAAACAACTAGATATGCTATAATTCCGTAATTTTATTCTAATTGCCTTTAATACATGATCTAGATTTAAAGAAGTACAAGTATTGTTTTCGTTTACTTAGAAATATTAACGTATCTAGCGATTCCGTTACTCATTATATTTGTCAATTTATTATAATTATATTAACGCAAATAACAAGCAATATAATTGAAAAGTGAAACAATTAAAGTATCTCGCCTATTTCATTAAAAAAGAAAGAAGTACTCATAAAAGTTGTATATAACTTGTTGCTATATATTATAATTGTCTTCTTTGAATGCAACAAAGGCTCTCTAACAGTATTTTCATTGTTTTCCATCTCAATTATTTTAATACGTTATAAAAAAGTCATTTTAAAGTGCTATAGTTCAATTTACACTTTGTAAGTAATTGTTGAAATATATTTCCATTTCCGTTTTTTGGAACGATTCAAATCTTTTCAAATATTCATAAATACTTTTATTGCACAATTTATTATACAAATGCATACATTTTGTTTATTTGTTCTGTATCTGAAAATTATTCCTATAATTTCTAAAAAGGTACTTAATCTTATGGAACTGTCAGAAAATTTGTAGTAGTAAATATTTCGTCCACAAGACATATATTTTATCTAACACTTTATAACAATCCCCATATACATAATATCCGAGTGGTTAATATTTATTTTTAATTAAATTTGATAAATTACTATAGTAGTTTAGGATTAGAAGTCTATAAACACACCATAAATTCACTCTTCAGTGGTAAAAAAGGTGTTGGAACTCTCTACATGGTGTACATTGAGTGGATATTCAACCCCCCCAGGGCGATAAAACACCGCACCTCATTTTATAAATTCAATTATTTAAATTTTACACACTGTATATGTACGATCGTGTGCATATATATACAGACAAAACAAATATTTAAATGGCGCTATAAATAGTTGGTGACAATATTAAAATGAAACCGTATATTAATATGAATGTAATGTTTGGTTGGGACACCCCGCCGTCCACTATGATAAATCAATTCCCCAACATCGCTATACTAATAGTGTCCTCGATGTCCCATGGAGATGCTGCATTATTTATGACAAATTTATAAATCTCAGGCCCACGCTCAGTTCTTATTACGATCTTCTTGTACATATTTTGTTCCTCGCCCCCTTCTTGTCTTCTACAAGTCGTTCTATTAGACAGTAACAAAACAAAATATGCATATAGAAAAATGGAATAAATCCAATGTTGGATATTTGTGTGTTTTTATTGTGGATTTGTAATCCGGTGTGGTGTGGCAGGTTTGCTTCTCGACTTCTCATTCAATTGGCCATCAAGGTTTTGTTGTATGAGAAGCGTGCCGTTTCAGGTACCACACATTCTATGCAGGGGAAATAAATGTCAACGGAAAAAAGGAGCACGTGAGACGATAAAAGCTCAATGTCAAGTTGTAGGCCTGGATTCCATCGCTTTGTATTATGGGGATGAATTAGAAAGTGCTTTAAAGAATTCAATTCGTATCTAATATTTTTTAAATGATTTGATTATATTTTTCATTTCAAATTCAGATGATTTCAAGCTGACAAATTCCTATATCTTCATCAATTTTGGAAATACCCATATTTGATGTTATTATCTAAGAGGTGTTAAAAATTGACCAAATTATTTCGTCAAAATTGCCAATTTGCTATTAAGAAAATCCATATAAAATATAGGTAATTAATATTTAATTGTAGACCCCTTGGAAAAGAAATGATTTAATATTAATTATTATAGTATCAACGTGAAAATTGGCCATTAATGACGTAATTGGTAACAACAATTAGTTTCATTGTCTAAGTGAAACTCTGTAATAAAATTTAACATAACAATAAGAATAATGTATATTCATAAATGATATTTCGAATAATAATAAAATTTGATTCTATAAATAATAATTTTCTAATTCAATAACAAAACAATTTGTAATTGGAGATTTAAGTGTTTAATTTAATGAAGTAATTAAATGTTGGCATCGATTCTGATTAGAATTAATGAAAATGTTTATAAACCTGGCAAATGAATTGGATATATATAAAAAACGTACCGCTGCAATTTACCTATGCATTATATTATAATTTTGGAAATTTTTAAGCTATATCTGATTAGAAACAACATGTCGAGGTTATAATATTATTGTCACGTTATTAACTATTATTGTGTGCTTGAAATCACGTACCATACAAGAACAGTCTTTTTGTATTTAGGTTTAATAAATTTCCTATAATTTGAAATATAATGCACCTATATATGGACTTTATAAAATGTACAACATATGTACATATACGAGTTTCGGAGATGCGGATTTTAGGTCAAGTTTGTCGCAGTTTGCAAAGGCGGAGGCTGTGTGTGTTTGTGTGTAGAATCTCTCTGTCTGGGGCCACATAGAAGAAGTGAAGCAAGTCGATCTCATTTGTCAGGTGTGATTAGAGTCACGAGTCGGAAGCGGGGTCCGTGGGAAACCAGCGGGGTAGACCACTGACCATGGGGGGCCCATAACGCGCGTATCGATATCTGTCCGGCGTCCGCAAATCCGATCCGCGTCCAACATATATTTTTATTTCTCGTTATTAAATTGCCTCGTCAAAAAATGCAGCATACATTTAATTTAATAATATATTTCACTATTAAAATAATTCTTTTATGTAATCCCCTGCAGTTTGTTAAACACACACATGTGCCCCATGTCTGATAGACAAGAACATTCGGTGTCTCTTATTAATAAAAGCCGAAAATAACTTTCATGCCCCAGCATCAGACAGACACTTTTTATAATCACCATTAATCAAAAACACACCTACGTGGTACACCGTCTATCTCGCTTTTGTATACTATATGCAAATTAACGTTATTTAAAACAAAACAGAGACACATTTAATATCATTACATTTATATTTTATATTCGAAATGATGATGGCAGGCGGATGGCGGATGGCGGTGGCACATAATGTACCTTGGCGAAAATAACATTATTATTCTTAGAAAGTGAATATATATATAATTGCAAGTTTATAGCATTTTATTGTTTTTCCTCTTTGTTGGATACATGGATGATGTATTTGTGTGTGTGTGTGCGGATGCTAAAATTTAATAATAAGAATCATTCCAAGAAATTAATCCAACAAAGTCTAGTTTTAATTTTAGATTAGGCATCTTCTTTTGATGTTTGTCTCCACACACACACACACAAATACATGACGCACTTTGTGTATTAGTTTTACTTATAGTAAAAACATGTCGATTACAATAAGTTGAGCTTTGGAGCTTGATGGCGCCGCCGCCGCAGTCATGCACCACCAACTTAAGCATCAGCATTAATAATTTTTACGAAAATTACCGGTGCATTAATCCAACTTAAAGTTTTTAAATTTATACTTGAACCCATTAAATTTGATTAATTTCCGTACATTCACATGCTTTTTGAAAATAATCCAAAATGAGTTTTCCGTTTAATTATGAATCACATATTAAAGAATTTATATGTTCATTAATTGGTATCAAATGTTTACAAATTGTATATGTACATATGTATTTTTAGGTATCTAATGTTATTGACTCATAATTAATTTCGGGTTCGGGTCTCAAGGTCTTTCAGATTTATATTTCAAAAAAAAATTATATATATATGCTTGATGGGAAATTAATGTCTGTTTTAATTAACGATGTACAAATTGCAATATTTTATTTACATTGGAATGTAAATTGTGTTAATAGATTCTCATGAAATATTATTCAGACATTTCATATAGAGAAGAAAGGCCTGTTCCAAAAATTTTCAACTTTTCTAATAAAAAATGCAATATAAATGTAAAATGGATATCGTAATCACATTGTTACATATGTGTATAAAATTACATTGTATCTAAAATGGAATAAACACTATTTAGAGCATTTAAATTTCTTTTGTGTAATTATAGGTGCAATGCTATAAACTAACAGCAAAATACAAGTTAAAAGTCATTTAAATTACACCTTCGCCAATAAAATTGCATTCACATACTTATATATGCACAAATGGAATTGTTTTCTTTAAAACAATACTAGAATAATAGCGGTTACAAAGTAAAGTCGACCACTATTTAAGCGTCTCTTGTATATAAAGAAAAGGAAGAGTAAAAATGCATTTATATATAAGTCCATGCACTTATATATGCGTTGCTTCTTTCGAAAAAAGTACATAAAATTGCAAGTTGCGTGCATTAAATTACATATAGAAAAGGGATAAAAAGAAATAATGTAGAGACAAAGAAAAAGGAATGGCAAAAGATTAAAATTCGATAAACTGGCATGGGTGCCTCAATATGTGTGTATATGCATATGAAATTTAAATATTATGAGTATAATTGCAATTACCTGAAATATTCAAGATGGCTGTAATGTTGTATATCCCTCGCAGATGTGTATTCAACAATTTTTTTTACCATTCATATTATTATTATATCTGTATGTACATATAATATTGATGATATTATAAGTGAAATGAATTATAATGGTGCAATGTTATGTACTCATGGCATTATTTCATATTTTATTCAATAAAATTTAATAAGTTATTACGTGCAATTGTTGTGCGTTAAGAAAATTACTAGCCATGTAATTGGTTTCGCAGAAAATATAATAAAACAGTTTTAATTGAGAAGTTTGCAAATCGAAATTACATTTAAATGTACATATTTTATATAGCATAGAAAAATCACCCTATAATATTGTTCTTTTATCTAATTTGATGGTTGAATCTCTTGTGGAGATTTCTCTAAAAGTCCTTGACGAAAATGAATATTTTACCTGTTCAATGTTTAATATTAACTTAGGACTCTATCGAAATATTGTCTCAAATGTCATCTTTAGGTGGTAGTATTAATAAGGTCTAAATAAATATTTGCAATGAGAAAACCCTTTTTAAATATAACGTTTTGTTTACACAAGCATATTTTAGTACCAATAAGACCAAATATTGTATGGGGCCGGTGTTACTTTTTAATGCTAATTAATAAATAACAAATCACATACGAAATACACGCATAAATAAACAAACTGTGATCGACCAGCATTTACATTATATTATGTATGAAAAAATCTATTTATTAGATTTCGAAACTAAATATGTAAATGGATAATAATGTCAGAGAAAGTCAATATTTCTTTTAATTACATTTAAGTACATAAAAAGTTTATACATTTTCTCATAAGGTAAATTCGATACCTATTATACACGTAAAACATTATCGATTAAGAAAAAGGAAGGGTAAAATGTTATTTTCTTATATTAAAACCAATAATAAGACTTCTGTCTCGTATTACTGTAACCATACCAATGTAAGGTGAAACTTTAATTAATCATCAAAAGTACATTTGTATGAAAACTTGATAATGAATAGACTCGCTCATATTTTTAGTCTGTTAAGGTAGGTCGGAAGTGACGTCAACGGAGCCTACGCAAAGCTCTACACACGCACCCAAACATATATAACACAGAAAACGTCCTATATCGAAAAAAATATCAAATAATTGAAAAGTATAATATGTAGGAGTTGTGCGGTTGATTTTAATAATGAAATTAGCATTTTAAAAAACTTGTTACCAAACAACTACCATTATTGAATATAAGAGGGTTATTCGATATAACTGAACAAGGAAACTTGAAGCACATTTCATGCAGTTAATAAGCTTTTATGATGAAAATGATTAGAATTTTTCCTATAAAATATTTTATTTAATCACAATATTATACGTTCACTCAATAAATTGTTTTTCTATGTTACTGTAATTTCCGGAAGTGTCGCTCAAGATTTATTTTTATGTTAATATATAACAGGCAATTTTAATATTTATATTTTAGCCTCCGGTTGTGATTATTTCCCCTCTGAGCGATTTTGTGGACCACATGTTGTCATCTCTGTAATGTGCCCAACCCTGAATATAATACTGTTTTATGCTGCATTATTATTGTTTATTAGATATTTTCCTAATAATAATAAAAAATGCTATTACATAAAATAAAAAATAATTACAAGAGTATAATTAACATTAAATGATTACAAAAACTTTTGAATTAATTTATGGAATATTGTTTTACAACTGCTGATGATTTAACTATAAATTCATGATGCAAAAGCTGGCCATCTGTTTATAAAATCGGAACCAAACCAGAATGTTTCGATATAAAAACAACCCCTACCATTAAAGTGCACATTTTTTGTTTTCCAAGACACCCCCAATAAAATCATTTATATTAAAATGAGGAACACATTTTACACACAAAACTAAAATAAATAATGAATATTCTTATAAACAGTGGCCTATTTTAAAAAAATTTTTGAATTAAAAACTCATTATAAAAATTATTTTGCGTGTATACATTTATGTTAAATAATAATTATAGACTGGTGAAGGGTAAATTTCTGTAATATAACTCGTAAATTTTAATATTTTTTATAATAAAAAATTTTTTAGATATATATTCGATAATAATTATGTTTCCACAGTCTATTATTAATTTAAGTTTATTTTGACATGTTTTGTGTGTTATAAAAATTGCTCGTAAACACATTTTTACTACTGTCTTGAAAATTGCGTGCAGAAAATACTATTTTCATATAATATATTTTTTTCACGTCTACCGGATTGGCACCCTATAATCATTGCTTATTAACTTTGTGGTCTGATTACAATGCAATATATTCTATATGATATTATGCTTTTTTGCTCTCTATTGCCAGATGTGTGTGTCATTTACTCGTTTTTGACTACTGCTGAAATAAGACGTTTTGTATCTGCAGTCGGTCAGAGAGATTGTGTGTAGAACAAGGGTGGTCTTGTGTTCAATTTTTCTATAAACACTCCCTAAATTTGTATACGAACCATTATATAACACCAGTGGCGTCAACCTGCCTTTCCAACTTCTATATTTACAGTAGAATTAAATTACATTGTCGAAGAGATAGACTCGATGGTATAATGTGGATGTTTTATGTTTTCGAAGCGATTCTCCACATTTATTCCTTTTATGGATTCAATCGGTTTTGTTTTATCAATTGTACCATAACAATAATTTAAATATGTAAATAATTTTTAATATTAATTCCTTGTTTTAAATACTAATACCTAAAATCAAGCTTCAAAATAAGTTTTACTCAACAATATCATTCAAATAATTTAAATTTGATATGTATAGAATTGTGTGGGCTTCCATATTCACGATTATTATTATTCAATTATATAAAAAATATAATGCAATTTTATAAAATTGGATTAAATCGTAAATCACACAAATCTATAAGATTTCTTCATGTTATCGGTATCATATTGATTTGAAATGAAAGCTTGCAAGTGTCCACATTTCTTTCACGACATGAAATTATATACATATAATGAATAATTCAACTTCTTGGAAATATAAGACGGTCGTAGGTCAGTTTCTATAGCTATATATAATAAATTAGTTCAAGTGTTTGTTCAAAAGAAAATATATTGAAATCAAAGGAAGCACAAAAGTTGGGGTATCAACGGTTGGCGCCTAAATTTTTACCCAGGAAGCAATCCAAATAACGCCCAAAGAGATATTTTGTCCTTGTTTTGTTAAATTTGAATTGAATTTAGGTAACAAGGACACATAAAACCATTTTATCAAAATACTGAATGGTTCTTGGAATTAGGGTTGGTGGTTCTGGTTTAAGTCGTTATTAATCACTTCAATTCAATTGAGTTTTCGATCATATTGAATTGAAATGTATATTTACATTGAATTAATTCAACTACTACATCACTATGATTATTATAATAAGTTTGCATATAAAATGAATACATTCCAAGTAGAAATAATAATAAAGCACGAATGTAATGAGATATTACAAATTAAAATATGCAAATGTAATCTGGGTACTTAACATTTAAGTTGACTTTATTAATAAATACTCTTCTGTATACATTTCTATAATAGATAATAATGTTTCACAAAAATTTAATCCAAACATTCCAAGAATAAATAATCAATTTACCTGCCTGCAAATGGCTTTGCTCAAACATTTATACACACAGGTATGAAAAAAAATAAATGTCATTGTACCAGTACCAATAATAATACAATATTTATACCTGACTTATGTATGTACCGTTAATATTTTATATACATATATAATATTATACCTAAAATGGCTATATAATGGAGTTAAGATAAATACTTGGTTGTAAGTTTGCATTTTCTAACAATTTTTTTTTGCGTCTTGTATTTACATCCGTTACCATTTATTAACAATTAAATGTTCTTATTGACGAGGAACAAATAAATTCTTTATCAATAGTTGTTAAGTAATGCATTAGAAAAGAAAATTCGAATACGTTCTCAATAATTTTCGTTAATAATTTCCGTTTTATACCTTTCAGTCACACAATGATGACGAAATGAGCGAGGGTGAAGGCGAATCTGGACGGGAACACGAAGACGCCGACAGTTGCGATGAAATTCGACGGCACAACAGCCTTCTGGCCGACCATGGCGACGTTCTTGCCAAACTGAAAATGCAAGTGCGAGACATCAAGGTAGGGGTAAGCAATCATTTTCGTGCAATTACAATTTCTTTGGAAAAATCGCCAATTGTTCAACATAATACAAAACGTCTTAGGATGATTTCGATGCAACTCGCAACCTAAATTTCCCATTAAATCGGAACCTGACTGGACCGGATGGGTTTCAATTGCCAGTGCCATTTCCATTTCCACATCCAGCGGCGGCGTTTCTGCCACCAATGGCCCCACAGCCCGCAGCACCATCGTCTGGTAGTTCGCATTCATCAGAAGGCAGCGCCTCTTCGCAGCACACCTGGTCCTTCGAAGAACAATTCAAACAGGTGCGTCAGGTAGGTCGTTTAGTGTTAGAAGGCGTATATATTTATATGTTGTGTACGTTTAGATAGAATATTTAACATTACAAATTTTATACCGCAGCTTTTTTATTATGTTGTGGTGGTGCGGTGAGTCACAAAACTGAAGAAATTCTTTTGCACTGCATAGGAAGATTTTTCAGGATCATCAACTTGTATAGCATATGTGCAAAATTACGTTAAATAATTATGATTGGTAAACGTTTTATTGGCGTATGATCCCCATATATCTTATCATATTTCTTTTTTAATTATTTTCCTTCATGCAACGTATACACGCACGCAAATAAAGTTAAATTCAAATGAAATGCTTCGACAATAATATGTAAACGACTAAATACTTAGATACAAACAGTTATCACAAGTAATTGCAAGTTTTTAACATATTATATAAACTTGTATTAGTAGTAAAATAGAAAAATTGAAAACGTTTTCTCTCTATTATAATATTCTATTTAAGTATTTATTTTTGTGAAAGAATTTATTTTTCCTAATAAAATATACGTATAATGCTATAATGAAATGATTTTTATGATTTTAAATGACGAATGAACTTAATTTTCCGGTGTATTAAAGGGATATTAATTTTATAATAGTTCGCACGACACAAAATTAGAAAATTTGCATTTTAATTAAAAATAAAATGGAAAAATTATTTTCGATAAGGTGACAGTTATATTTTTTTCAGCATATAATTTTTTTCCGTATAATAGTTTTTTTTGTATAATAGTTTCTTATTTGTTTACATTGTAAAAATCGCTCGTTTTGTATATTCAAAAACCGCCCCACAACTTCCGCTCCCACTTAAAATTAATAGGATCAGTTTTCTAATGTTTTTTAAGGTAAAAACAACACATTTTCGTATAAAATATGTGTGGATGGCATGCCTCTTCGTTTTCAGTTTAGAGTTTATATAATTTGTTAAGACGATTCGAGCTCTTACGGTTGGCAGCCTACATAATACAGTATACTGTTTATGGCATTTAATTACTGTGTTGAGTCAACTTATTTTTGTAAACTAGACAGTAAATACGATACTTTACTATAATTAAGTGATTTAATTGAGTGCTACTTAAAAAAAAACTAATTCTAATTCAAATATATTAAAATTTCTCTATTAACAAATGAGTAATTGTTTTTATGCTCTCACACTGTATAGTAATTGTACGTAATTTTGTGTAATACATTTTTGTGTATATAATATGCTAATACAAGTAAATTATTGAACAGTTAATGTGTTTCTAGTAAAATCAGTAGGAAAGTTTTTGTTTTATTAATATAAATTGATTCTTTTAAAATAGTTTATTGTTTTTTGACCGAACCCAAACATAATAATAAGCATTCAGTAGTGATTTTACGAGTCATAATTTCATTTCAGCTAAAAGAAGAATTATACAGTGCATTTTTGAAAATTTATTTTATCGTAAAAGTCGGCACATTATGTGTCCTTAATACTATAACTCCTATTATTATCGAACATAACAATGAAAAGGATGATGAACACGTTTTTTTTTCTCCGGGACGACTTTAATTTGTACCTAAATGTATTGAAGAGTTTTTTTTATTAATTTTATATTTTCAACTGCAGTATTATAATTTGGCATAATATAATTTTACATTTTATGGCTTTCCTTTAACTGATTTATGGTTATTAAAAATTGGCTATTTTTACATGTCTGCTGTCAGTTGTGCACAAAAACATTTTTAATACTTGGCAATAATAAAAACACATTGTAATTTGTATGCAATATTTTTTAATAAATTATTTTATTACTACTAAGTCTAAAAGGTTTCACTTTATTATTAGGTACGAACTGAAACGATTTTCAAGAAAAACTGAATCGTAGATTGTCATTAGAACCATATGGTTCCTTTACATGTTAACTAAATTACAAAATCTTAATATAACATCAATAATAAAGACACATGTCTCTGAAATCGATTTTGCGTATTTCGTTTCCCATCAAAATTTAGACCCTCCAAAACAATATCCAAAAATATACTTGAAAACATTAAAACCAGCCCTTGAAAATCATCTATAAATGAACCAACGATAACATTTTATTTCTGAACTTTTGACATTTGTGATCGATTCCCTAAAACGGGGATTTCGAAACTAATGTTACCATTTGCTGAAAAATACTTACAGCCCCGTTTTGATTTGTTTTTATATATTTAAAACTGTCTATTTTCGGAATGGAACTAAATTTACTTAAATATAGGTGTATCTAAGTATATTAGAGAATTTTAATTTTGTCTAACTGTGGAAGGAAAAAGGGTTGATTTGCCGTAAATAGGGAAAGAAAATATAATATTTAACTGGAAATTCCGGCGACACGAAAAAAAAAATAAAACACGTGCCTGTAATGGGTGGATTACACATATAATATAATAGTTTGGGTGTATAATTTTCGTACATATAAAACAAGTTAAGATATACTTATTATGATTGTAGTTTATTCATGCAATTGAATTAAATTGCAGTAATTTATCTATTCAAATGTGGGCCCCGGTTACATCTCCAGACAGTGAACACGGGTTGATATTAAAATATAATAACACCCACGTTACTGTTATATTTCATGCAATATCCATGTCTGCTAAACGTGGCAGGAGATCTGTCTCTAATAACAATAACACCCTACGTAATTTGTTTTCATGTGAGAAAATTAATTTTCGCATAAATCATTTTCGTATTATTTATAATGTGCTTCTTCTCTTCTCATCTTTGGCTTGCTAGACAAGTTTTTCATTCTTGCATAAGTATATATACGAGTATATGTGTGTCTTTTAATATACAAGAGGTTTTTTGCGTGCTCTTTCTGCACAAGATGTGGATGAATCTTCTCTTAGCCAATAGCTATTATTATATTGCCAATGAACGTAACCTTGAATTTAATTGACAAAATAAATGATAAATTCCAATTTACATACCTACTTTTAGCCGGAATCCATGTCAGAAAACACTGTACGTATAGAGCTTTTGTCTCCAAAAACTCGTAATTAAAATGTTTTTGAGGAAATTTATTAATATTATATTGTAATCTTTGCACATTTTTGCATATAAAATACAATTAGTAAAATGGCAATAAATTTTAATTAAAACGGCATTTGATTATCTTATTAACTGAAGCCTCGATCAAAACATCGTTATTCGTTACTAATAACTTAATTAACAATAAAGTTTGCAACATGTCTAAAAAGCCATGTGAAAATCTTCAACACATTCTAGCTCTTGTATGTTTGTACTAGCATATAAAATATTATGTTCACATTTGAAATCAGCGTTCAAAATTTCGTAAACAAAATTCTAAACATAATTATATACGTATAAATTGAAATATCAGTTTGATTGGAATTATGCACATTAGTACGAAAAACACAAATGAAACAACTGGCAAACATATGTTTTTAGTTTTTGATGATGATGATGATGATGGTAAACGTACCGGATGTTAGTTGCCTACGATTGATTTGATGGAATTCGTATTGGGATATTGTCGTTATATATATTTTTTCTAAATTGTATTTTCACGTCATGTACGTTCTCAAATTACTGGCATTTATATAAATTTAAAATGGGTAATAATACATGTCCAATTTATTAATAAAGAAATCGTGACAGAATGAGAATTTCGTTTCATATTATAAACGTTTAATGAACTTTAGTCTAGAGTTGAATACATAACAAAATTATTTTCGATTTTTTTTATTGATGTTATTCAAAATGAATGTTATGGCTGCTGCAAAGGTTCAAATCTTTTGCAGTAGCACAAAGCAAAAAAACCTGTATATTGTTTTGTATATTTTATTTTTGTTTAAATTTGTTGGAAATTACCATATTTGGATCATGTTATTTTACATATAATAAAAAAACGAAAGCCAACATGCAAATGTCACATAATTACATAACACCTATTACAAAGTAAATTACACTGTTAACAATAATTTTTTTTCATTTCTACAAGTTGCATCGTTATTAATAATATATACGTTAAATTTGCACAAAAAAACGTAATTTATTAGTTTACAATTTTAGTTGTAAAATAAAATTTTCTAATTTAATCTGTAACTCTCATAAACACATCAAAATATTATTAAAAGTAAATGAAAGAGCGCGTATATAAGATTTTATGTGGATATGTTCCAACTGTATCCTGTTGTGTGTGGATGTCGTCTCTTTTTCTCTTGTATATAGTGGCAGTAATAGTAAAGTCTTAATTCATCAATTGATAGTTCCTTTGATACTGAATTAACGACGGTTTAAAATCTTTGATCTGGACCGATTCATGTAAACAAACTCACCGCTTTTACAACACACCAAAAGCCGGCAAAAGTTGAAAAAACAAAAGATTTCATTTCACACATCTAATAGAAAGGGGTCGCATTCTCTTTACAAAATTTCTTTAGATTATTTTGTTGTTTTGTCCACTTGTATACAAACATAAATGTCATCATTACACGATGATTGTGAACACACATATTCTGATCATGTTAAATATTGTGACATGTTGGAAAAATATTATTTCAAAGACGATAGAAATAATGTGTTTATAAATGTTTATGGTTTTTAATAACATTTATAATAATAGGTAATAAATATTGCATATCTATATGTAAGAAACGTCGTGTATACACCAAAGAACATTTCTAATCTAAGGGGGTGAAAAAGTATTTTAAAACATAGCTATTACCATGTTCATTAGAGAATGGTATCAAAGAGGACCGGTGTGTAATTATAAAGTATTTACAGACGAAGATGGCGCGGAGGAGTGGGACCCTGTAATTCATCACATAGACAGCTCATTTGCTATTCATATTATCATATTTGAACATGAGTTGAGTGTCCGTTTAGTGAGGTGTAGGTCGATATAATCCAATATCTGGATTATCAATGATTTGATGAGCCAAAGACTTTTTCCATAAAGAACAAATACACGCACACGAACAAGTATTCCACAAATTAATTATCACTTATGTTGAACTGAACAATAAATCTAAACAGGTCTATTATAATCCCCCTGATAAATCGATTATGTAAGATGGACATCAATTGGGAGACAGAAGGAGCGTGTTTATAGGGGGCGGCGGCAACACACAAACGTATAAAATAAGAGAAACAGAATTTAATATAGTTGAAAATACACTCATGTGTTATATCCACCACCACCCCTCATTACAACTAATACTAACACATGTATTAATCTCATGGGGGAAAGTAAATGACTCAATCAGCGACATAATGAAGTGGTCTGAGCGATTTCGTCCAAAAGCACTGAAAATAAACGACCGCAAAGAATTTACTCAATACGTCTTATCTATGGTGCGATGCTTACTGATAAATTTGTACCGTTGAAACGACTTACAAGAACGGATATATGTTGAGATTCAATCATTTATCTGCAAATGGATTTGTTACAATTGCTGGACTAAAAGAGGAACACTTTCCTCATCAGTTTCTTGAAGATTTTACAATCGAACGGGGACGCGCCTTCTCACGGCACTAAAATCTTCATTTGGGAAAAGTATAGTTGGATTGTTGGTTGATTTATTGCAAATTTTCACAGTCTTATCATCCTGTTGGATAATGGATTCTTTTTTATGTGTGGAGGATTTAAGAGGGTTTTCAAAGCTTCCTCAAAATTTAATACATTTCAGATGAAATTGGATGTATATATTTTTCGTTTGAAGGAAGAAATAATTCAAATTGTTCATTTTGGAAAAGAAGACAAAAAAATATTGAACGTTCCGTTTTAGTCGCTTTCTAATAATTGTTTACATTTGATTCAAAATCTACCTACTTTTGAATAATTTTAGTGATAGCCAAAAAAGGTACGATATTTAGGTACCTGAACATTTTCATATTATATTAGGTACTGAAATTACCTACCTGTTTGTATTTAATATTTCGAAGTTGATTTATGAACAACAACTAGAAAAGAACCTCTTTAATTCATCTGTTCTTTAATATATTTAACAAGTGAAAAAAGATGAAAAACGAAAAGATTAACTGTAAATTGTCAAGATTTAAAAATTGAAAAATGTTCATTTCATCTGTACAATAAATAAAACAAGTTTAATGTATTTTTCTAATAAACTTTCGTGTATTATTCACACAATTTTATTATTTCGCGATGAATCATTATTAATATCATATACCGTAATAGTTTTTTCACACTGACGTGATAAAATAAACATGATTTTATAAAAATCATTGGATTTCACAGTATTGAGAACTATAAATATTGTCGATGATTAAATTACGGTCATTCAATCGGAAAAACCATTAATTAAAATACCCTCATTATATTCGTATGATGCTGATGAAGTAAATAATTGTTGATAAGCTTAATATTAAAGTGCAATTAAAATGCAGGTAGTATTATTATTATCGAATTCGAAATGAATTTTATTTACATTTGCATTAAACGTGATTAATTTGAGGTTTTTTGGTAAAAACAACAACATACAAAGTCTAATAACAAATTCCTATTAACAAATATTTAATCAACGTCAAATTAGCTTGTAAAATATTTTAAAAAATTTAAACACAACAAGAATGTATATTTGTCATAAATATAAATGTAAGAGCACATAAACTTTACTTATATAAATATTATATAAATAGAAAGGGAAAAGCTCGTAATTTAGATTTGAGGTATAGGTCTAAAATTAACCTCTAACCCCTGTCAATGTATTTGGGATTATGAGATCTAGACAGCTGTGCTACACATTTACTAGCGGTTCGGAATTAGTACGAGAGTAGTTCACGATTATTTTGTTAATTCATTAATTTCATCCCCAAAATGAGATGAGCGATTTACCAATTTCCGCCCACAAAATCTTGGTCACGTGCTCTAAACGTATATACAATATGTGGAAAAATTATGACCTAATATCGTGTTTCGATTATACAAAACGGCTGTTTAAAATAAAACTAGCGTTAAAAGGTTTTTCAATAACTTGTTGAGAATATTAACTATAACATGGTTCGGCGTGTAATACGATTTTCTCTTTCTATATGTTTATAGATTTATACCTGCATTGGATATATTTTACGGGGAACTGTCAGAATAACAATTCAAAAATTACTATACCACCTACCGCCTTTTATAAGAAAACCCCCTGTAATATTATCTCGACTTCTCTAGTACCAATTTGGTTTTGTGTGTGTTATGTATGATATCTCTTCTTCATTCTCTGCAGTTAGTTAAGTATGTAAGTGTTTAGTGTGTGTTTCGACATAATTTTTTTTCGAAATAAAAGAGCAACATTTAGTTCTAAAGTGTGCTATATATGAATGACTTAACAGCATCCAATATGAACGACATAAAAAAAGAAATGTTAGAGGTTCGTACACACATTTTCATTTAATGCGTCTTATTAACACCACCTTGTTCGGATAGTTTATTAACGATTTTTACTATTTTAAAACTAGGTGCTAATTAACAATGTTGTTATAATGAATAATACAAATAGTTTATGGACAAAGAAGTTGCTTTTTCATTATGAAACCCTTACACATTAGGTGTTATTTGATTTAATTTTATTTATTTATTTAGGATCGGTCACTTTTTTTTCTTATACTATATATACAAGTTTGATATGAAAACGTTTTATTTTATTTTTTCTGTCGAAATTTACTCTCATCGTCGTGTGTGGGATTTTCTGGATAAAATTACAATGTATTTAAATTTTTTTCGAAAAAATTGTTTCATAATTTATGGATTGTACATGTAATCATTAAATACGCTTACATACTTAGAGTAATAACTATTAACGATTGACATAAAAATCATTTTTATAATATAATAAAACAATATGTTTAGTATTAAAACAATCTTTGCAGTTTTAAATATTGTTATTAGAAATGTGCACAGAGACAAATTGTTTTATTTCTTGCATATATGCAATAAAAGAGGATAAAGTAACTATTAGACCGCAAGGTGGTGATTTTACGAAATGAATTATATGACATGTTGGAAGTGTGGCCGATGAATTACGGCCAACTTTTAATTAACTTTTCGAATAAAGTGTTTGCATTTTATATTGGATTATGCATTTAATGTAATTACGAAGTGTTAATATAATTTATATGGCAATTGCGTCAATTCCATAGAATTTTTATTGGAAAAATGATTTTTATTTGGTTTTATGTAATATCTGAATAATTCAGTATAAATAATAAATTTCTAAATAATATCGAAAAATATCAACTAACACCTCTATATTTCCAATTTACACTTATTAAAAATGCCCGCATTTTAATCATTTACATAAAATGTTATCAAACAACTTATTAGTAAAATATACGACTGTATGGACATATTTTTTCGGTTATTTTTTTATTATAATAATTATTGTATAAATTTTGGTGATTGTAACTTTTTTTTGTAACACTTTTAATAATAATTGTTGTACACGTTGGTATAGGTGTAATTTTATGATAATTCAAAGTTGCGAAATAATATATAAAAAATACGTATAATATAATGGCGAAAAGACCCTAAAACATGACTTCCTTTTATTTTTAATGGGACTCATCCTGCTGCATTCTTGGTAGCTTATTACGATTAAAATAGCGATAATTATTATATTTTTTTTAGTGAAAAAAGTTTCACATAAGGTGTGCTTGTAAAATTATTACAGTATTTACGAATTCCATACATTGGTATTTGTATTCCATTTTACATTGAATATAAAAAAATGACACAAACAAACATAAATTATTAATTTACCATATTTTTTTATCATATGGGGAAATAATTAACACAAAAACAATTTTTAACAGTATACACTTGTGATAAAATAAATTTAATGTTAGAATAATCGTTGCATATATTTAAATTATTCTCTAATTAACAGAATAATGTTGTTAGTTTTTGACAATAAACAATACCTACCCATATATTTTATCAGTTTTGATAAAAAACCAAGTCTATGATATTATTTTATAAAAATTACCGTGAAATATATAAAATTTTATACTTTACGTACTTTTTTTTTGGAAAAAAGTAAAAAAGTCAATTAAAATAGAAAAATTATTAAAAATTCAGCTGGACAAAAACTATGGTTTATGTTTAACATCTTTCATATTGTTAATTTCATCTTCCAAGAACGGCTGTTATATCATTTCCACTATAGCACAATAAAAAAGTTAGTATGGCAATGAAAATGAAATTTAGCTATAAAATCAAATCTCATTTTGGTCATTTGTTCAAACACACATGATGTGCTCCCATTTTATTACTTAAATGTATTATAAATGGAAATGAAATGGCTATATTTAATATATTTTAATAGAAAAATTTAATTGCCATATTAGAATTAAAAAAAAAACACTCTCGGTCCCTTTGTTCATCAAACATACGAAAAAAAAACTCGACCGCCTGAATTTTATTTTTAATACAATGAACTGATATTAATAAAAGAGAATGAAAAGAGAAAAAATCAAATTCTAGTTTCATGGACTTAAACATTTTATGTACCACACACACAAACACACATAATTCATATTAATATTCAACATTTTAATGTGATTTTTATTATTGCTTTAATATTAACCCTGTATACAACACACAGTTGTGCTCTTTTAAAAGTCTTTTTATTCGTTCCGAAGTTGGTTTTTTACTACATTTTTATACTACTTTTTTACGAACTTACCTTCAGATTAAAATACTTTCATTAATCCAATTAGAGATATTTTTATAACTCTTTGATCGATAATTAATATTGTAATGAAGAAAAAAACAATTAATTATTCTATTGATCATAACAAATTATTATATTCTCGTATTAATGTTTAACAGTCGGTTACTATATAAAATTAGTTTCTAATCCTATGCTATAAAACTTGATTAATTTTTTTTAATTCTTATCATATTTAAAGGAAATAAACATTATAAAATCATTTTAATTAAAATACATTAAAAATGTTGATTACTACATTCAAACGATTATGAAAGAAAAATTATTATTCACACCATAATAAAGTATAGTAAAATATATAAAAATAAATTTGATGGGGAAATCATGGCATATATGTCATATAAATTATAACAACACTGATGCACTCATATAATAAACAGTCAAGCTAAATACAAATTATAATGTATAAATCAATCACTTTTGGATACATTGTATTTTTAAATATCAATAAATACGGTTTTTTGCCCTCCTCATCTTTTCTTATTACGTTCATATTAACAATATAAAATAAATGTTACTTTCCTGTATGGATAATAAATTTAAATTTGCATCATCAATGTCAACTGTCATTCATTAAATGGATTTTTGCTCATTATGTATGTTTTTCTTTGAGAATATAACTATTATGTATTAGAAAAAATAAAAAACCACCCATTTTAATAATTTTATCATAAAAATTAATAACCATTAAGCTACACAGTTTTTTTAACACTTTGAATTTTGAAATTATTTAAAATAAAAATTTAATCCCAATCTATTATTTGCTACAAACAAAATTTGAGATTACAAACCATTTGTATCATTAATATGAATATACACTCATTAATGTTCATTCTATCATCGCTCTCATTACCCACTGGCTCCCAATACCCCGCGCTCCCCTATTAGAAAAAATTTCAGTTTTAATAATTTTATTTAAAAACTCTCAACAATTATGTAAAACCACAAAACTACAATAAACAAGCAATTTTGTGTGTCAAGTAATTGAACCTAAAAAAATATTTCTCACATAATATTATAAAACGTAGTAGAAGAAAAAAAGATTTCAATGAAAAATTTGTATATTTCATCCATATTTATTTTAACGAATAAATAATTCATATAACCAGACACAGGGGACTTGTATTTTATTCATTCATATGTAATAATCGATAAAGAGGGCACACACATTAAGCCACAATAATACCAAACGTATACAGTTTATTGTGTTTGACAAGTTAAAAAAAAAACTATATAATAATAAAGGCAAAATCGTATATTGATATAGAGTGTGAGCATGAGGCGTTCATGCAATATAATCAGCCTAATTATCAGCTACTAAGCAACACGTCAGTCCATTGTACAACCATTTTATGCTATTGTGACTGACAATACATGTAAACATCTCATTCAATGGGCCGGGGTCCTCTTCTATTGTCTGCTTTTACGTTTTTCAAGAGATCACAACACACACATACGACATTGTGTGGCCCCACAAGCCTTGTTCTTCTCCACAACCACCTTGAGGAGATCCTATTCATGGCACTGGGGTCACACATGAATGTGTATGTGTGTGTCTTTCCTGATTTTTTACTCACTTTCAAGTCAAGTGCGATTAATTCTGATATTTCAGTTTTTTTCTTTAAATTAAGTTGTACATTTCTGACGACCACTATTTATCTTTTAGCGTTATCGTTGAATACATTACAATAAAATTAATTCGTAAATAACCGCAACTGTAATATTTCACTTCGTTTTCAGAAAAATGTACCATGATTATTATAAATTAAACAAAATCAATCATGGTAAGCAAATTATGATGCTATGTTTCAAAGCAATTAATAATCTAAACTCGCTAATATCATAATTTATTTATATGAAATGTACATTTGTTCAGGTAATTTGCATTCAATTAAAAGCAAGCTGCAAAACTAAATCGTGGTAATTATAATAAATAATTGTTTGTACCAAGTTTTGTCTTTCAGCAGGAAATTATGTTGATTTTATTAAAAGGCCATCGTTTATTTAATTTAGTGTTTAAAATTTTTTTATCATATTATAATACGTATAGTTCATTATAATATAACGAAGATTTAATAGATTACAGCAACACTTTAAGTATGTATTATTATATGAATGTGAATGTCTATACATATAAAATTTACAGTCAATAAATTATTCCATTAATAATTGAACACCTACATTTATAATAAATCGATTAAAATAAAAAAAGGAAAACAGAAAAATTAATCGGAATACCATCATCATATAGAAGTATAACACACCTCAAAAACAATTAATTCCCTTTTTTTTACAAGCGATTGTACTGCCCACACCAAATCATCTATCATACCTATCGTTGACACATTCTAAATTAAAAACACTAACCTATAGTTCGATACAATATTTTCTATAGGTAATATAAGCGGCAAATCTCGTATTAAATATATTCTGGATAAATTCAAAATGTTCGTTTAAAAATACAAATAATTTCACACACAAATATGTAGCATAAATATTAATAATTATAAACATATTTTTCTAATAATAATAAATAATACAAATAATATATGTTTTTTATATGCAAGTATAAAGATATAACCGTGTTATCAGAGTCATTAAATTATAGTAAAAACCGTATTTAAATAATATTAAACCAACGGAATTGATAGCAACTGTATAATTAAAATATTATGCAGGTATAAAATAAATATGCATAATAATAAATAAATACACTGGGTGGTCATGTAAAACATTAATCACCAGTTTGATACTTGTCTAAAAGCTCAATATAACCATTTTGTATTGCAATATTATCCACCCTGTGTAATTTCTTTATCAAGAATAAATTTTGTACTTAATTAATTTTCAACAAAACTACAATATTATAACAATATAAAATGGAAACGTACCTGAGTACGTTATCCGCCCGCATAAAACCGCATTATAACAATAAATTGATAATACATATCAATTTAATTGTAAAAAATGTTGAACGTGCTTTAATGACAATATCACATTGTTATTTAACGAATGAAAAAATAAATAAATAAAAAAATATGTATAATACCGTGGCATGCTGAACAATATACGAATGTTATATCCTTGAAATAAAAAAATTATATTACGTATTATTAACGATAAATATAAAATATATATTTTTATGTTAATTATTCAAGTACGAGTATATTACAATTTTTTATGCTGGTATTTATAGACAATAAAACGATTACAACAAAATATACGCGTATACGTTTACGAAAATGGTTTGAAGGAAAATTTGTAACGTTTAAATTATAACATACGGAGTAAAGTTCAGAGTAAAAGCTGTAAAGCGAGCTTTAGTGTAC
Organism: Oryzaephilus surinamensis; assembly: GCA_004796505.1. Classification (NCBI taxonomy): domain Eukaryota; kingdom Metazoa; phylum Arthropoda; class Insecta; order Coleoptera; family Silvanidae; genus Oryzaephilus; species Oryzaephilus surinamensis. Next base: position 22,134 of record SSSI01007405.1, on the reverse strand, counting down.
TGTAGAAGAAGCTTAATCAGGTTTTTTCTGTAACTGTTAGAAAAAGTTTTTTTTACTATTTTTTTCAATTTTTTGCTATTATTGAACAAAATAAGAATAAAAATAGTAAAAAGTCATTGTCGTCCATAAAAAATAGCTGTGTCCATTTAAATTTGAATTTTAAGCTGCATCAATCCGATTCCAATAGAAACAATTAAAAATTTCAATTCAGAACTTCATCGTCTCGCATAATCATTGTGGATGAATGATTTTGTTTCTGTTTTAAAATCCGTTTAACGACTTATAAAGTATTATTAATAATGGTCTCCAAATGTAAAAGTATTATATTTAGTTTAACATTGGTAATATATTGGAGATTGATTACTATCAATTAATAAACGAGCGGCTTATACACGAGAAGGTAAATATATACGAAGACTTGGCTATATGAGAGAGGAAAGGAAAAATACGGTGATGATCCTGTGCCTGATGAGCGCTAACAGCCGTTTGATTGATGCCAGGACTCCGCCCCCGGCAAACAACATGGTCTCTCGACTATAACAAATATCCCTATTAATTACATCTTTTGTTATACACAATTTAATGCATATTTATAAAAGACCACGCATTAATACTCTTTCTATTTGACCTTTATTGTACTTTCATGAATACACCTTTTGTAGATATTAAATCATATATTAATTACATTTCTAGACAAAGAGTTTAGCCTTCATCGAAAATTCTTCTAAACACTTTTGAGCCAGTTTTTGGCTATCTAAAGCTCGATACTCGGGCGTGCTTTGTTCGGACGCAAAATTATTGTACAAATATGCTTTTCCATATGTTTGCAACAAAAATATATATTGAATGTGAAATATGATCAAACATTCTTTGTTTCATTGTATATTTTATAAATACAAAATGCATTTCAACATTGTAGAGTACATACGATTATATTAAGACTTATACATAATGTGAGAGTTAAGTTAAGCGTAAACGCGTATCGTTTATTAGCCATTACCAAAGGGTCTATACGGCACGTATAATAAGACTGGGGCAATCCTGCCATTGTATTATTATACCACCTATATATGTATATAAGTATAGTTTTCAGTTTACAATATCGCAGAAGTCTGAAAATGAATAATAAGTAAAGTTGGAGAGAAAACGACAACAAAAAAAACTTCTATATATAAGTAATAAATACAAGAAAAGAAAATAAGGGAAAAAAGCTCTCTGTGTTGTGTGTTGTTGTATATTTCATAAATTTGTTATTGTTGTAATCCAGGCCTGCACTGAATATACGCGTCGCTTCAGGCTAAGCAAAGTAACTTGTAAAGATAGATGACTCTGGCGGACAGATTAGTTAACCAGGGTTATTAATGACCGTGTTTAACCTCCACAACCCCACCTTACAACAATGGCCGATGTTTTAACACCACATTACAAGCGATTACGGCGGGATGCGCTCTTTATATACACCATTTTTTTTAAATACATATATTTATCCTGAAAATGCTACTAATGTAGGACGAAAGCTCGACGAGAGCTTTTTAAGGGATGAAAATTATTTACGAATTTTTTAACAATAAAAATGGATAACCACTAACGTATTATATATCGAAGTCTGAATATATTTTATAATTAAGCACCCATCTAAATGATGAGTAATTAATATTTTCTACAGAGAGAAAAAAAAGTTAATTTCAAAATGGTAATTAATGTTTTAGATAATGTAAACTGGAAGTATATTAACTCCAATAAAATACTATACATCATAATAATATAATGTTTTAAAACAAATATAAACAACAAGTCTTTGTATGAAAGTCTGAAATATACGAGCATTACGTTTATATTAAAAATTTATAATAATAATTTATCATATTATAAGCTCTAATTTATTTTTATGTAATATTAATTAATTATAGTACAACTAGATAAAAAAATATTCAAGTATTAAATGTGTTCAATGCCCGAAGCTGTAAAAAATAATTAAATTTTTTGAGAGCCCAGTGTGTTGACTACATGAATTAAATTAAATTCTTCATCAATTATTATGAATGGTGACGTTTTAATTGTTACTTTTAAAAATAAATCGTAAGATAATCGACAATTATATAATATTTTTTTACTTCTTCTTTTGCAGTTGTATGAAATAAATGACGATCCGAAAAGGAAAGAATTTTTAGATGATCTCTTCTCGTTTATGCAAAAACGTGGTAAGTAATCTATGATTTATTTATTTATTTTTTTTTGGTCAGTTCATATATCCGGATTGAAAACGATTCTAAGAAAATTTTATAATAAACATTCGAACGTAATCAACCTTCCTGGAATTTACGATTTCACCCTTAAATTCAAAAATAGAAATACCATTTCCGAAAATCTGGCTTTGTACTTATCGCATTTCAGTACCTGCTGTGTGTCCTTATAATATTTTTCTGTACACAATTACATTTTGGACCCCCACACACATTTCAGCCTTGACCAAAAACATCCCCCTTAAATTAAAACTTTGTATCTGTTCGAGAAGAACATGCGAAACTGTCAATTTAAAAATAATTGTACACAATTGAAATTTAAAAATACATTTTTCTTTGTCTCCGTTTTGGGTACTATTAATAAAAGGCCAGTTTTAGAATCATTTCAGCGACTGTATTTATTATATAGTGCTGAATCACTATTATTTAAAAGTTATGTACTACCGAAATGATGATTTGAGATATTTTTTTTTCGGGTTGGCCTTTTGAAGTGAATTAAACAGTAGCGACAGACCCATATTATTCAATAATAACTTAATAATAGTGCACCCTGAATTTGATACACGGCACTTAAAAGATGATAGCAGTAATTTTGTAAAAACGTGCCTGTTGTTTGTGTTGTTTGATGCTGTTTTTTGATTATAATATACAGACATTGATTTATTGCATTATAAACGATTCGGTTTTATCTGTAATTTGGATTTTTGTGTACAGGAAACGGGAGGCGGTAAACTGTTTTGAAAAAATTCACACAAACATTCGGAGACAACGTGTTTTCAGAAAAATGCGAATATTTTATCAATATGAGTTTTCAAAAAAAATAAATAATAAATAATAAATTATTGTACCTACAAATTCGACAGATAAACTAAAAGAATATTCTTATATATGTGTATTTTTGGATTAAGATGTTAATCTTGGCATAATACACAAATTTGTGATGTATAATTTGTGACCCATTTAAAATTTATTTGCATTATTAATATTAGTCAACTTATTGGAAAACTTTTTATTGTTAATTTGTCATTAGTTCCATATATGTAAATATTTATTGGTAAAAGTAATAAAAATTGCATGATCTCACAATTGCGCGTATTTATTTAATAATAACTTAACAATAAAATTCATTACATGTGTACATATATGTATAAAAATCATTTTAATCTTATTGTCAAAACCGCAAAACAGTATGTAATAACTTTCTAATTACATTCTTTAATATTTTTTACTTAATGTAATCAAAGTGAATTTGTTGATGAATTTAGCACTGAAACTGAATACATAGTCTGAAGGTGTTATGTTTTGTTTTTCATATGTCAATCTAGCACACAGCTTGCACACTAAATTAACTTACAACATCCGTAATTTCCGGTTATATCTGCCATTTGGTAATTGATAAATGTTTTTCTTTTATTATTACTGTTGATGTAATTTCGTTGTAACAAATACAAAATGTTATATTTTTCGTTTAATATTAAATTGATGGCCATTTTTTCAATATTATTTTTATACATATAATATTTGAAAATTTAAATTAGTTGCGAAAAAAAAAATTATGTTGAAAATTGTTCGTCCTAATTATGTCGTGACCAAAACAGAATCGTGATGTTATTAAATTTATTAAAATAATAGTAAGTAAGTTGTTTTCAACTTCTTGGAAAGGAAGATCGCGCAAATTTTTAATGCAGTGGCGTACTTATATAAATATTCATTTAATACCACAATAATTTCACATAAATAATAATTGAATCGAGTGTCCTTGTTAGAACTAGTTCAAAAACATCTTTCTAAGGCCAACAATTAACTATATGTATCTGGTTAATAAATCTGCATCTAAAATGCATCAAATCCATCAAATTCCAATGTTGCTTTGCGTTAGTGTTATTGTTATTGGTTTAAACGTTGCCTGTCAGATGTGGTTAAATGTTTGCTTGCATTGACGAGCAGCACTGGCCCATTGCATTTGCACCCTAACAACAGCCTGATGTTGTGTTCTTGTTGCAAATCTTAGCACGCGATCTTATGCGCTGTTAGATGCACGAAACACATCACCAACCCATGAGATTTTCACTTATTTAATTCTATTATTATAATATTACTCGTATATAATATAAAATATATACACGTTCAGAATAAACGAGGCCAATATTCATTATTTTTATAATATTTGACACCGAAAAGGGCAAAACAATATTCGAAATAGTTGTGCTGACACATTCGTTGAAATGTGTCGTAAACAAAATTTTAAATGAAATATTCTTGTCTTGTGAAAAACAACCCTTTTTATGTCACGTGTTTGTCAGTTTGGTGGTGTGATAGAGGGCACGTGGAATATCGGTTGTCCCGTGCGTCTAAAATCAAAATAAACACATTATATGGGTATGTGAGGTGGGGTTGTTTTGATACATTCATGTACGATGTTTTATAAAGCTATAAATTCTAACATTTCTTTGAAAAGTTATGATTTCCTTCCAACACATTAGAGTGCATAAAATTGTCCCTAGCGGGAATATATCGAAAAGTTGTTACACGCTTCAGTTATGTATTGACAACATAAAAAGTAACATAAACACTTAATCTACATGTATATACTTGAAGCTCAATTTAAAAAAAGAACTGTTATAATGTATATAAAATATTTATCGTAATTTTTTGAAATTTATATTTCCATAGGGTTTTTACACTTTAGAAAACTGTTTTTTCCACTACAATAAATGTACAATAATTGAAAATGAAAATTAATTTAATTATTTAATAAACTGTTTTACTTTAATTTAATTCAGTTGAATTTTCGAACAGCTGTGAATTGATTTTGACAAGTTATAATTTATGTTGTCTACAATATATATAAATATAAATTCTTGCATTTAATTATAATTTGCATTTTGGGCATTACAATACACACATCTGTGCTTGCCTTGGACTAATTCAAATTCTATTTTTATTGTTTGTCAAAAATCTTTTTTTTAATCCTCCTTTTTGTCCGTCTATTTAATATAATATCAGATAATATGTTGGCTTTTATTCAAAAATTGTCAAATGTAGACGTACAATTAATAATATCCTCTTTTGCATCTGCATATGAGAAGAGTATCTTTTTGTTTGTATCTCTTTCTTTTATATAGAAATCGTCAAGTTAGAATATAGAGTGAAGTGAATGTGTCAGATGAAACTGTGATTGATGAGTACACATTTATAATTAGCGGACACTTCCGGCCTGTTTATGTTAGCAACCCTGACTTTACCACAATATTAAACACACCCGTCAGTCAGCAACACAGAAGAACCGTATGTCGCCATATTTAACATCTTTACTTATATGAAATAGTCCACCCTCATAATCAATTTATTTTAACTAAAAGAAACATTTTCCCAGCTAACTGGAAGAATTATTACGAGTAAATAAGTTGTAAAACAACTGCATACATATATTTTAAAAAATTCATTGACAATATTTGTCTGAAGGCCAATCTGTGTATAAAATACGAGAGAATATATATAGTTTTGTTGTATTTTCATTTTCTGTGTAATAAATGTGGGATATACTCTTGTAATGGTACAAGTTCTTTGGCAAACGCGTTGAACGCGATGGGCAGCGTGTGACAGACTGTAAATAAATGTTTTTAAAACGACTTACTGCCTTTTGACCCGACATAAAAGCACCTGACAACACCTGGAGTATTTAAAAAATTGCAATTAAAACTAACAATTAGAAAATTGCGATTATGGTTTTGTCATTAATCATTGTGGATGGAAAATAATACCGCTTTTTTTTATTTTTATTAATATAATGAGAAAATTAAGAAGGAAGTATTATGGTGGAATGAAAAATTTTTCGATTAACATTTATTGATTATAATTATATACAATAAAAGTGTAAATTTGCATACTAATACGAAATTACATATTATCTACCTACTTACTGAAATTTTAAATTTCAGTGTAATTTTGTGCGTAATGTAATTTTCTCTGCTGAGAAAAGTAGATTAATGGTGGTCTCATTTTTTTTTTTTAGCGCAATTGACGGAGCATATCGAAATAATGTCGGTTTGTTCAAAAACACACCCTCAAACCCAAATAAAAATGTGCAATTTAAAAAATTAGTTTGAATTTTTGTTTAGCACGCAATATTACAATGTATACGTATTATTTTCATTTAAAATTGAAGAAAAAATATCAGAAATACAATTTCTGTACATATTTATGATAAAATTGAGCTAAAATTTCTTCCTAAATGTTTCTTTAGATTTATTTAAAATAATTAGTCAATTATTACCAAACATTCAATACAAATAATTCATATCGATAATAACTGAATGGACCGGCCTCGTGAACATATATTGAGGTGTGTTATTTTTAATAAAATGTGACGTATGATTAACAAGAATATCCTTAACCTTACCTGGTCCAGGTAGTACTTCACTTTTATTGATCTGTATAGATATATATGTGTGTATTAGTCGCATCTCATTCTTTCCTCACCCAATTATCATTTATAATAACTTGAAGTTAAAAACATTTAATTTTCACCCGTAGCTATACGATATAATAATATTCAACATGTATACGTATATACGTACCTACATTCTCTCTCAATATAATACGAAATATAATAATAAGCAAACGAACTGGACTGGACCACTCTCTTTATTATAAATGCTTGCATTAATATGCATAGATCTCTTACAGATCATTTGTAATACCCGTATCGGCTGTTTTTTTTTACATTATTTATTATTACACACACTTTGTTTTTCTTTTTATAAATCTTAACATAATTCAATGTGCCGATTTATTTTATAAAATATGATTTATTAATTTTAGGCTTAAAGTTTTTATTCTGTTTATTGCTTTCCTATTTATATGTTTATTATTAAGTGTAGATCAATTATTAAACTGGCGTTGGAAATTACATTCTGGGGGCATAAAAATTATCACGATTAATATATACATATATTGCAATATAACTTGTTTAATAAACAGATATAAATTTGTTATTCAGTTCAATTTTATATATTTAATTGAATTTTCTGTAACTAGATTGACAACTGCTGGTTCTACTTGTTATAGAAAAGACAATTTCTAATTATAAATCAGTGGTTTGATTTGGTGGAAAACTAGTTATAGAATTTTTTGTTCTTATTAATTTGACGAAAAAAAAATAATTAAAGATGGAATCATTAATGTTATCAACACGCCATTAGGGCACCCCGTCGATCATGTAATTGTCTGAACAAGGCCGATTAACAAGCCTTGTCAACGTATTGTTTATGCCCACATAATAACCATCCTAAGTACTCACAAAGTCTCTCTTTTCTCTTCATCTGAAGAAGTTGATTCGTTTCTCTCTCGTTTGATGATCAGTTGATGGTTTATTTGAATCTATTGACACCATAATGTGATGCCCAACAGGTAAATTAAAGGAAATTACACCATTCCAATATGATTAATTTTCATGATAAATGATTTTGAAAATGGGAAAAATCGGGATGTATACTCATTTTTATTTTATATCACAATACATTAATCAATAAAGAATTACTTTTGTTTGAAATGAATTCATTTAATGATTGATACGATCGATAAAGCTATCATCCTTATGTATAGTGCCTTTTGTATTTAAGATAAAATTGAAATAAATCATTTTAAATGCTTTCATTTTGAATTTATACTGAAATTAATGTTGAACAGCTTGTTATTAAAATTGCTGAACGAAGTTATTCAAAAATAACATTATTTCAAATCAATTGTCTTCCAATGGAGCCAAGTTTTTGGTTTTTGATCTTTACAATCGAGCAATTCAACAACTATATAGATAATTATATAAAACGAAAACATATAAACACATAAAAAGAAATGAACACGTGCATTTTATTATAACTTCCTAACAGTTAGTCGAAAAATTAATTAATCATTTTGGTAGAAACAGATTATTTTTTTGTTATTTTTGTGTTACAAGCCGTTTGTTGGAAGGAACACACACGCTTAAATTATTATTATTATTGTAGTTTGTGATGATTTATAAATATATATATGCATATGTACATATAAAAGAAAGAAAATTTATATTATAGTGTTAAAAAATTATAACTTGAAAATAAATATTAGATATAATATAATTTACGTAAATAACACTTCAATGTCAAATGAATTATGATTTTTTTAATGTGAGCATTGATTATTTTATTAATTAATATGTTAAATAAATTAAGTAAATAGTTACACAAGTTGATGATTAAGTGTATTTCATAAAAATTAACTATAATGTATTTATATTTACATTTATAACTGAATGTTTGAGGGTATATCGTTTGAAAAGTGGTCATTTATTTAAAACGAAATAGGTAAAACGTGCCACCAGAATGGAACTTGCTAAATTAGGTTCAGTCAATGCAGTTTGAATGGCTTTAGATCGAAAACAGCTTTTAACTCTTTCTTTGTAGTTGTAGACGGAAATAAAAAAAATCGAATAATACGTTCATATCCTTTTTTGACAATTAAAATATATTTAAAATGCATATGAATGCTTATATCACGTACCTTATATTTTGGTAACATTTAAAACGAAAAAACACACTTATATCCCAGTTTATTTTTATTGGAATTTATTTTAACGTTAAAATTTGTATAATGATTTTAATTAAGTTTCACATTTTTCGTGTAAATATTTACAAATTGTTTTGAAATTTTATCGAAATTAAAGTATACGAAGTTGATAATTAAACATTTTTAATGAGTACATATGTTTTTATAACATGTAACAACACTTGAATAGCAAACATTTTATTACAACCATCAATAATATGTTAATGTTAAAATTAAGATTTGTAATGAATAATTATTCATAAAAAGAAAAACTAGAAAAGAATGCTAATAAAGATGGCTTTATTTGAGGTTTGATTACATATATGCAAAATAAAACAAACCGTAAACAAAATAATAATATTTTATTACAATAAAATAAATTTTTTATGATTTTCATAATGTAGGTATTTTTTTTTTAATTATATTTATACTGAAATGGGCTGTGGTGGTGTGACTTGAAGGACATTTTATTGCAATCAATTGCATAAATACTCCTAATTTGTTTCAGATAATTGAAATATGACAAATTCGAAACTATAATAAGAGTATTATGTTATTCTATATTTACTTGTTTTGGCCTATTTCTTGTCCGATTATACAATAACAAGATAATACAATTTTACACTTTTTTGTATATGTACTCTTGAAATAATAAGCTTTATTCTGCTGACAGACTTTATCTTAAAAGTCAAAGTGTTGAATAAACCACTCAACAATTACGTATTTATTGTGTATATTAGCATAACAAAACAATATTCACAATTTACACACACATGTTGATTCAATAACACATAAAATGAAAGTTTTCAACAATATTTTTATTCATTGATTACAATTTATATACGAAAAAATAAATGATTATTTAAATAGAACAATCCCTTTTATTTTTGTAAATATATGCACATATTTTACTCATATTCTTATATTATTCCAATAAATTCCAAGAACTTGCACATGAATAATAATTTATATATTTGTACAGAATTATTAATTGCAAATTTATATTTCCCGGTACGTGAGATATTAACGTTATGGTAAATTTGTCGATTTTATTGTATATACAATACACCGTGAATTTATAAAAAGGTTTGTCAAACATTTATATTATATTATCCATTTATTTAATTGTCGTTTTAATTGATACATGTGAGGTGTGAGTTAAGTCATTGAGCGATATTAACAGGTGGGCAATACAGCTCAGGTGAGAATGTTATTTTTTTTCAATATAATTCGTTCCTGTTAACAGTGAATAAAATACACTTGCACATAATATATTTTCCAACAGTTTATTTTCTACAATATTGTTTATATACCTATATTATATACAAAACTTGCCTGTGTATTTTCGATTTTGTAATTTTTTCTCAATGAAAACATCCACTCAACATTTAATTTTATTCTACAACCGATCAACGAAAAAAATAAAAAACGAATCGTAAAAAACGAGAAAAAGAAACGCGCCCTATACGTTCTTATTTGTAGCCGTAAGCAAGGATAAGTCCATAAATTAATATATTTAAGTTGGGACATAAATCTGAAGAACATTAAGTCACATTTTCATAATTGCATTTGGAATCGTTCATTTATATTTATATGCATGTATGAGTATTATTATACACACACAAACTAACACACTTTTGCTGGAATGGGATTCTCTTTTCTTGTGATATTATTGCCAAGAAGATGCCAAACACCCTTTTCTGTTCTCTAAATATGTGTTGCCACCTTCTTTCATTTTGGTACCTGTGGATTTGTTTTGTCAGTTCAACAACTTGCGATTGTTTATACGTGTGATAATTTAATAATGTCATAATGTATTTATTTGTAAATCGCTTGTTTCTTGTCCATATATAAGAAAACAGTATTCGCAAATGTAAATTTAGTTATTTTGTAGTTTGGCTAAAAAAATTGACTTTTTCATGGTAAACTTGGGTATTACGATCCATTTTCCACGCAGGTGAAGTTTTAGACGAATAAAATTTAATTATTGTTCAAATGATTAAAATTTACGAGTTGGAAGTGAATCAACGTCTTTTATAGCACATATATATATATATATATATATATTATAATGCACAGCAGCATCAGACGAACAGAAATGTCTGATTTGTTTCCTGAAAATATTTTTATAACTTTGAATGGGCGGCTGTCAACAATATATTATTTACTGTGGGGTGCAACAATGTAATAATATAAAATATCACACTGAAAAATAACTTTTGAAAAGATGTAGAAGCGCGCGCGAACTGTAATTTTCACACTCTCACGTGTTTTTTTCTCTTGTTCTAAATGCCGCCAATAATAATATACGTAAAAATTTTATTTTTAGTTGTAACAAATTTATTTTCTGTAGAGTTACACTTTCTTGTTATTATTATAGTTTAGTGCAATTAAATGTCATTTTAAAAGGGTAGTTTAATTTTATTTACATTTTATTTTGGAATAAATTCGGGCACTTTGTCTCCAAAATGGTTGTAAATCATTTGTGTTTCTGTACCATAAAAATTAACTGCTTGTAAAAACAAAGTATTTGATAACCCTGAAATGTACTAAGCTGAGCGTTAGTAGTAAAAGTACACAAATGAAATAAAAAACATTATTCTCTTGTAACTAGTCATCAAAGTCAAGTGTATAACATGCAGTTTACAATGTCAGACGCCTTTGATCAAATCATACAACACACATACATGAATGCATGAATGTATTTTGTGTATATGAAAACGTATATATAACAAATAGTACATAAAATACTGTTTGAGTAGCGTTTCATGTACCATTCGGTATATTATGCATTGGAAAAACGAGAGGGGACCCATAAAACTAACGTTCACCACTAAAATGTTTTAAATATAATTGCAAACCGTCAGCCATATTGAAGCTATATGTTTGTTGGGGTGACATTTATGAATTAAAATGTTGCGGAATGGACAGAGAGAAAGTTTATATATATATTCTGGTGTATTTCGAATATTATGATTTATGTTCCAGTCAAAATTGACTATTTATAAACAAAACACCCATGATATACTAATTAAGTCATTATCTGTTCGGTTATTAAAAAATTGTTTTTAATAATCCAAGAGAAAGCTCACTTTACTCGCCTTTCCCCTAATTTTTTGTACGCTAAAACTTGAATAAATCGTTTTGTGATTTACAAGTTGTCCCGCTATAAATGTCAGATGGTTTTATTGTGATCCTTGATCCCTGCAACATTTAAGCTGATATAAGCCCTTAAGCTTTGTCACCGATAAAATAGGTTCACGAACGATTTGATTCGCTGGTCGCAAATTAATACATATTTTCGTATACCGCACAATAACAAATATATAGAACAAAAGATTTGTTGAATTTCTGCGAATAGTCGTTTAATATAATAAAGGAGCCCGTGTTAAATTTCGACGAAAATGTATGGAAATTATTAAAAGTGTGGTCGGCCCTTTTGATGGTGATCGTAAAACCGTCGAATGAACCACACATTCGAACCAATGCCAAAACTGCAATTCCAGCTGCCATTTAAAATTTTTTATTGTGGTGCACTTCATATATTTTTAATAAAAATGTATATAACATACATATATTTAAATACATTTAAATAAAATTTCTTTCAAATTTATTTCAAATTGAATTAGTATTTTATTATCGAAAATTGTTTATTGTACTATTAAGTATGACAACAATATTGTTATTATATTGTAATATTTAAGGCTTTAAATGACAAAACAACCTGTTTGTGTCAATTAAGGAGCAAATTTTTTAACAATATTTTTTGACTGCTGAAAATTTACGATACTTACTAAAAATGTTACATTTTAACTTTTAAGATAATAATAACAACTTTGTTTTAAGTTGAATTTGAAAATCGTTTCTAACTACAATAATCATAATTACTTATACATATATATTATTTGTCTTTCAGTTGAAAAATGTTTAGATTTTTTCTGAAATTTATACATGAGAATTTCTTCTTCTGCTTTATACATATGCCCTATGTATAAGAATATACTCATAATAGAGAGAAATTACTAAAATTGCCGATGATATGCATATTACATTGTAGATAATAATACAGCCTGTAATAATATATGAAGTGTAATATTAAATTCAATTCGTGATCTACTAGAAATTCCTAACAATTTCTACAAAATAAACATAATTGCCATTTTCTGTATTTGCCATTTTTATTTTATAATTTGCTTCATAGAACACAGACCTCTGGTGGTGCATTTTTCCTTCAAAAAATATATATTTTTTCATAAAATTTGTTTAGTTTCACAGTTATTGTTCGTTTCTATCTAAATTCATAATATTATATACGAATCATTTCTATAACAAACTATTTAAACTTTTTATTATCGACTTGATTATAAACTAGAATCCGGAATTTTTACAAACAAATTTAGTTTAATACCCTATTAAATAAAGATTTGTAATTTATGTGCAACAGCGGTTCTTCTACTAACTAACTAAATAAAACTCAAAACTATTGCTTTAAGATATAAACTATTACACTAATACTAATTTTCTAATAGCATTATAGTTGTTTTTATTATATATGAAAAACTGTTGACAGAAAATGTTTTCACAATTTTCAGAATATAAAAAACCAAAATACCAATTTTAAATTAATTGATACAGAGTTAAAAACGATTTTTATTGAGTTATTCTAAATAATAACTATATTATAGTGTTTGTAAATGAAATTTTTTAAAAATACTATTCTGTAGTACTAAAAATCGTATAAATTTAATGGCAAATATTTAACATAACGAACTATTTTCATTATCTAAATATTATATAGATATTTAAACGGAACAAATAATCTAATGATATTTTTTTTCTGGTACCATGTATATCCCATTACAAAGTTATTTTCAGTTAATTGGTATGATATTGTAGACATTGTGACACTTAAAAATATTTCATGTTTTTTTTTCTATTCACTAATAATATCGTTCTTCTCTCGTCACGTTTGTTTTATTTCTAAACAATTTTTGTGTAACCTCCGGGACACATAATAAAATATATAATGAAAAATGATTGATTTGGGAGCTTGGGATGATATAAATAATATTAGAACGACTTGGAAAATCTTATAATAGCACCAATCATCATCATCATCATCATATGACAACTATAAGTAGTTCAGTTTTTTGTATTTTTCTGGCTCGCAGTCTAGAATAATAAGAGAAATATACCATGTATGTGTGTGTGTGTATCTGCGATGATGATTTATTTAATTTTAGCGCGTTTGTTCGTAGATTATGATTTCAAAATTCTATTTTCGATCACAGTAATTATATTTGATGCGTTCACAAAACAAATGTTTTCAATCGTAAGATGCGTCAAAATAGTTTAGGCTCTAAATGTGTCATAGATTTAGAAAATTCTTGTAGGACGTACACAAAAAATAAAAAATTTGCAAATTAAACTTGTCGCACAATTAATTTTTATGTCAGGAGCATAACACGAGCAAATCTTTACATATTTAAGAATAAAACAGCTTCAGAAATCAGTTTCACTAATTTTTGAAAATTTTCAAACGAATTAAGTGGGTAGATTGTTCCGGGCTGCTTTTTTTTAAAAATTTGTTGCTTATTATTCGGATAATTTATGTATTCGATTTGTGTTTTAATATAAACGGTGTAACATTAGAAGACATAATGACAGTTAAGAGATATTGGATCAGATCCAACTTGTTTATAAACTGAAATTGTTATTTGACAAAACATGTCTGTTTCAAAAATTTCGATTAAAATATTTATTTACCTTCACATGCATTTTTTCTCAAGTCGTTAACATATTTCAAAGGAATTAATCTTGTTTTGTATTTAATTACGGAGCATGATTAATTGTGCAATGTTTTTAATCAAAATTCTTCTATTTTATAGGTACACCAATAAACCGGCTGCCAATAATGGCAAAATCCGTTCTTGATCTCTACGAATTGTACAATTTAGTGATTGCCCGTGGTGGCTTAGTAGACGTTATAAATAAGAAATTATGGCAGGAAATAATAAAAGGACTTCATTTACCATCTTCAATTACATCAGCAGCATTCACCTTACGAACCCAGTAAGTATATATTATTTACGAAAGAAATTATTTATTAAAAATATTTAAACAGTTGAAAACGTTCCACTCGGTATATTATGTGATGTACACTGCTCTCCCCTATAATTTTATTTACTTTTAATAATAATAAAAGAAATCATTATTTGAGACACGGCATCATCCACTTAATGAAAAATTTATACAACACCACAATGTTGTATCTTATTATGATTGAAATTATTAAATCGACCTGTTTTACATGTTTCATAATTTATTGCATGCAAGTATAATTTTATTGTGTATCATAATTATTTGCTCACAGTGGAATTTCAAAGAGAAAAGGATTTATTATCTTATTAAACAGCGCATTTCTCTATATATAACATATATATGTATGTACATACTAAAATATAGAATATAAGTGAAAATTTATTTCAAAGAAGAATTTTTTATAAAATATATTTATATACGGTCAATGCAAAGAAGCTAAAACCTTTAAACAATCATTAATTTAATACTTAAGCGATTTTTCTGTTCATCATTAAATTATACTCGATGGTATATATGTATATACGTTATATAATGAAAAATTTTAATACCTAATTAAAACACAATTTTTTTTCATCTCATTCTTCATTCAGTCTGTACTGTTCATAAATAATTAAATTAAATTTACATCATAATGATGGTTTTGTATACGCTTTTAATTGCCTCCAAACTTATTATATTCTCTCATTTTATTATTATTTAATTTTTTTTCCAAACTCTTTGGGTTGTTGCTTCACAACTTTACGATTGGTGTTCTGAATATCATTTTATAGCATATGATTTAAATTTTTATTAACACCATGGTAGTAAATCACTTTCAGACATTTCTTGTCGTTATAAGATATAATATAAAACTCGCCACGACCACCAAAATTAACTATTTAGCATGCTGATTTCAAATTGTATTTACAGAAATATTACAATAATTTAAGTAATTTGATGATGATGGTGTATACGTGTAAGTTCTTTTAATATAGTGGTGCAGTTGGCATCGGACTCATTTAACTAGTACTGACATTATGACAGTTATGTTTCTTAGATAAATGATCGGTTCTAAATTAAGATCAAGAAATTATGTTATGTCTGATGAATAAGTCGTATAAACTGCTTTATTAAAATAATAATCTGTACATTAAATTTAAATTTGTATAGAAAAACAAGTTCAAACATACAGCAACTAATTGACCGAATGTATACAAGTTTATTTAGGTTTTTGCCAATCAATTTAAGAAAGCAATTCCCAAATTAACACCTGGATATATTTTTTCAGATATATGAAATACTTGTACCCGTACGAATGTGAAAAACGACGACTTAGCACCCCAGCCGAACTGCAGGCGGCAATTGATGGCAACCGACGCGAAGGACGCCGCAGCAGTTATGGACAATACGATTCAATGCAACGTTCACCAAATCCCAGCCACCAAATGTCACCATTATCGTTGGTGTCGCAACAACAACAACAAATTGCCCGCATGAATTCGGTGATGAGTGGCGGCCTAAATTTACATAACGGCGCCCATCATCCCAGCCATCCGCAGCCAATGGGCCAGCCATTAAATGGTGGGCCGTTGCCCGGTTTGGCGCCCAGCGAATTCGAGGCACGTATGATGGAGTATGTGAAATTGCTGAACAAAGAAATACGTAGCTCGGCGGCGACACCACCCCGACAAGGTGGCGACACTAGTCCACCGAATCCCACATCGCCCCTCAACCACCTGGAAATGTCCCGGATGACGTTGTGGAATTTGTACAATAACAATCAGCCGCCAATTGAGCCGCAAAAGGAGGCACTCAATTTGGCCGATACAACGCCACAGATTAAACGTGAACCAGAAAATCGAGACTCACCACCACCGCCGAAGAAATTCAACAAAGACGAACCCGATGAACAGAATAAGTCGATATCACCTACTACACATATTAAAATTAATAGCAGAGGTACGTATTATTTTGTTTTCATTGACACGTTTTGAAATAAAAACGCGGTGTGTGTGTTTTTCCTTTGCTAAAATTTTGATTAATTGCATTCACTTTTAAAAATAACTCTCTCTCTCGCTTATATAATTGATGAGCATCACAGTTCAAATTTAATAAACATTTCTATGTGACACTTTATAAAAGAGAGGTGAACCAAATTAACTTTTGGCCGGCGTCTAATGATCCAGAATGATTAATGATGTTTTGTTTCGCTCTTTTACAGGCGACTCTCGTAATGGTGACAATTCCCTTGTTGTTAGTATGGAATTGAATGGAATTACATACCAGGGTGTTTTGTTTGCACAAAGTTCATCTAATAGTGGACGAACAGCTTTGGCATCCTAAATTCAATTCACTTGAAGTAAAATAGACTTGAAAATGAAAAAACGAAACAGGAAAATAGTGTTCAGAAATGGAAAAATTTCGTGCTATATAGGTGTTCGCTGTGGCAAAAATAAGAGTATATAGGACTTATTTTTTTTATATATATATAATTTATTTGAAATTTCTTTTGTGTTTGTAATTACTAAGAGTTTTTATTTCTTATTGACGACAAGTCTTGGCGATGTGTACATTATTTCCGCATTAGCACAAACAAATAATTCATTACTTAATGTGTATACATCGAATTTCATTAAAATTGTACGATTTTAATGTGATTTTTTTGTATAAAAATATAGAGTAGTATTAAGGCCAGTTTTACTTTAAAAATAATGAGAAAATTAGCATGGTAAATTCAGTACAACTTAATCAATTTGTTGTAAATTAATGTACTTGTTGGAGAAAAGACAAAGTTCCATATACAAAATTTTTATTTTGTTATTATTATCATGTAGAGTAAACTAAGCCTACATTTATTATAAAAAAGTATTTATTATTTTCTTAATGTTCATTGAATTTGTAAATAGATGAAAAAATTAGAGAAACAGTATTTTAGCGAGTAGAGCGTGTGTTTTAAATATGTTTTTTATATAATTATTGCCAAAAGACTGTTATGTTAATATTATGTATTAAAATTTCTGTGTTTTTCTTCTTTTAAAATTATTATAATATGTCATAAATGTGTTTATTAAGCAAGTGTAATGTATTTATACACATATTACTAAAAAATATATAAAAAAACAATTATTGTAGCAATATTAGACATTTAAGTATTTGGTAGGCAAACGACATCAAACAGTAACATATTGTCACTTCCAAAAATATGTAGACAAAAATTCTGTAAGATAATATATTAAAAACAAATAAATTAAGACCCGTTAATGAAACTTTTCCTTTTTTATATATAAAAATTTAAAAAATAGCGTTTATTGGCATTGTTACTATTTTTGTTGGATTTGATTGTCTCAGGGAA
This sequence comes from Oryzaephilus surinamensis, assembly GCA_004796505.1. Taxonomy (NCBI): domain Eukaryota; kingdom Metazoa; phylum Arthropoda; class Insecta; order Coleoptera; family Silvanidae; genus Oryzaephilus; species Oryzaephilus surinamensis. Next base: position 3,873 of record SSSI01007405.1, on the reverse strand, counting down.
TTTGATGTTAATCGCCAAACGTTAATATTCCTGAAAAATTTTTTGTTTTGGTCGTTTTTAAGCAATATGATTAATTTGTCACCTCAATGCAGAAAAAATAATACATTCTTATTTTATTATATTTTGTATCACTGTACATAATATTGATTTATCATTAAACATTCTCAGTGATAATTTGTGATTTTTTTTACGATTCCTTTTATTTTGCGAATATATCATACAATATCCAATTTTGATAATAAATGGGCGCTTTATTTCAAAAAATCTTAAATATTTATAGCTTTAATCGCCACCTATTCGATGGCTTCAGAACAATACGAAAGCTTTTCAAATATGGCTTAGGAATGTTATTAAAGAACCTATAGTTCAAATATTTAACTCACAGGTGCCTCCACTAGTACGATTTTGAACATTATTTTTGAATACTTAAATTTTTGTTTAACTTTTTAATAAGTGTATTTTTGAAATAATAATAAATTAGCTATAACAATGGAAAGATAATTTGATTAAATTGTTTACCTAAGAAACGTGTACAGTTTTCTAACAGGTTTTGAATGCCATCTGGCCAAGAAATTGGTCAAAAATCGGCGCAATCGCACCTTTCGGCGGGTTGTGGACAAATGGGCGCTGGAATATCTCTCAAAATATTTGAAATGTTGAAAAGTCTGTTGTGTGCGGTAGATGCGAGATGATGAGATGAGAGTTTAGATAATAGATTGATGTTTTTCTTGATTTTGTGCGCGTAAACAACTCGTCACATGTTCTATTATTTAAATTAGAACAATAAAATATAATGTCATAATCAGAATTTAAATAAGACAATACATATATATTACTATAGAATCCACTTAATAAATAAAAATTATTTTTTCATGTTTATACCTTGAAAGCTATTTTTCGTAAATTCATATGTTACCGTTTTTCACGCCGTTGTTCCTACAAGAAAGTGCGATTTTACAAAATTTTTGGATGACATTTTGAATTTTTTGGAAAACAGGTAATTTATATGTGCTTTATATTCATATATTGTATGCAAAATAATAAAAGGCTGAAGGACCTTGTTTGTGTGCAGTTCCTTAATGTAGTATGAAAATTTTGTTGTTAAACCCATCTAAATTTAGAATAAAACACCATGAAAATAGCATATTTTAGTTTACAACATAAAAATTTTATGATACCTATGTTATATTTAAAAATTTTATCTGGCTTAAAAAGTAATTTACCATAAAATTAAACAGCTGTATGTGTATGCTTAGGACAAAATTTAATTAACACAAACTTGTTATAAGTTTTGAATGCAAATATATAGGAATATGTATACAATTGGCATTTTTTCCTAAATTAAAAAATTTTTAATTTATAATACCCAACCTAACAATGGGCCGAGCTATTTTTATGCGAAATCTAAATTCAATTTGAATATTATCTCCCGTACAGGTAATGTATACATTATTATTTTAAATTAAAAAAGAACCACCTGAAATAAATTGATGTCATATATTCATAATTTCTTTTCCATTTGATGGAGTTCATTTTAAAAGCAAATATTTGTATTTGCTTTAAATTTATGTACATACATCGTTGTCAGTCAATTAATGAAAAAAGAAACTATCCTCCAACAAAAATTGATAAATGAATTTTTTAATTACGCTCTTATAAATTAGATCAACAAGTTTTTTTTGTAATTAATAGCATCATTCATTTAATAACTGTACATTATAATGAGACGGGAAATGTAAAAAGCTGTGTAAATTGTTGCAGATCAAATTCCAATGGGAATTAAATATATTGCGGTATCCGTCTAATAGCAAGTGTGATAGACAATTTATCAAATTAAATATACTTGTAAAAGCGCCTTATTGGGTTGCATGGTTAAAAAATTTAATATTATACACGAGATGTGTGTGCAGGATAGCAGAAATTTAGTTAATTATTAATATGGACCAATTTTGTTCTAAATGTAGCATTTCATTGATCCAGGTGGATGTGTAGAATGTGTTGAGTTGATCTACGTGGTGGTATGGGCTGTTCCCCTAGTGCACTCCTGGAGCACATCCACAGGGACAGTTCGACCGATCAAACGAAGGCCATAAAAAAGTCTTACACGCAACACAACACCAAAGGTAATAAATTTTTTAAACTTATGGCCACAGTATCTAAGTACTTAAAAGTGTTTACAGTCAATTCAGTCATTTTGCACGGTTATGGACAATTTTTTTTTAATTAAATTACATTCTATATTCTAATTTGTTTTTCATTACCTATTATGTGAAGTTATATTATGTTTGTACAATAATATTGTTAAATATTTCCGAGAAGCTTTTTTTCAATGTTAATAACATAATTAAATTACATTATTTCTATTTATGTTGAAGTATTGAGGTTTCATGTTTCATAACAGAATTTGAAAAAATTTTATGAAGCGCACATATAAATTAGGTTCCAGGAAAAATCGCGAGTTGGAAATGAAAATTAAATAAAACAGTTTTAAATTTGCTTTAGAGTACCTACATTAACGTTTGTCTATTTTATACAAAAACATACAAAAGCTACTAAAATATTATTTTCATCATTAATCAATATGCGTATGATTTTCACGAGGATTTTCCCGATTTACGAGTATATATTTTCAATTTAGAATCTGTATTAAATGTTCATTAGACGCTAATGGAAATTAACAAGTATATGATTGTAATTATAGATTATTGGAATTTATTTCATGTTTCATCAACCAGAAAATTTACTTTTAACTTCATTCATTTCATCATCGTACCCTGTAGGTATATCAGCTGATGTTCAGATGGTTTTAAATAGATTTTCCAAAGTTTGAATGAAAACTTGTTTAATAATATTGACATTAAAGTATTATCAGTCTACTGTAAGGAAAATGTTACGTATAAGTTTTCACTTTCACCACTGTACATTCATTTTCCCAAACATCTATACTTTGTATGACATGACATTGATTGAAAATTTTTAGATTTTTATGTATGAATTCAATTTCGTTTTGAAAGTTTATCAATTTGCTTAACAAATACGAAATAATTTATATTTCGTGAAATAGGTATAATAAAATATGATATAGAATATAATAAAGGCGTTTCTATTTGTGTCTTTTCCAGTATGAAAAAAATCATCTGCAAAAGATTAAGAGAGACTAAATAATTAAAACCAAAATTGTATATTTAATATATATTTAAAAATTAAACTCAACCCCTTTCCTTTTATTTAATTCGACACACACTTAAAACACTTATTAATTATTAAGTACAACACATTTGTTTGATTTATAATAGTTTTATAACTTTTATTTAATCCGTATTAAAATTGAAGTATTTTGAAACGCTGATATTTTTATAATAATATAATATAGGTAATACCGTAGTTTGACTAATCACGGCTTCCAAATAACTAAACTATTTTCGAACTATTTATCGAAAAAAAACATAAAAATATTAAAAGTTTCCGCCTACAACAAGTTTTGTTAAAATTTGGGAAAAAGTGAACTCTGCAAATTGTGTTGGAAATGTTTTAACGAGTGTTTTAATTTTGGAAATTATATCCTATAAAATTTTATTAATTAAAGATACATCAAATACAATTTTTAGTACAATTTCTCAAACATTTTAATCTTATATGTGTCTTGGTGTAAAACAAAAATCACCTTTCAAGTTACAAGAAACCATTAAAATGGGTGCAACTAATACAAACATTTTATACTCTATTGTAACAAATAGTTTTACAAGAAATAATAAAACAAAGACGTTTTATTTTTTTGTAAGATAGGTAACTGAAAACAGCTTACAGAAGATTAGTTTCTAATTAAAACTGAACAATAAAAAAGCTTTAAAAGTGTGTTCATACTTCATAATA
>SSSI01007404.1:0-11854 GCA_004796505.1 Oryzaephilus surinamensis | reverse complement strand
GTTAAAATCAAATTACATTGACTTTTGATTTCAACAAAACCGTTTCTTTAAATTTAGTTGCTTCCTTTATTAAAATCAAATAAATATTTTATTAATTTAAAGAAATATTGTTATTTAATTCAAGAAATCGGTACTCTAAAATCAAAGAAACAAGATTTTTTTATTTAAAAAAATATATACTAATATTTAATAAATTTCCTAAATTCAAAGAAATCGCATCCAAAGAAATCGTTTTTCTAAATTCAAGAGATCTGTTTTCTTTGCATATAAATCATACTCTATTAGAGGTGTAATTAAAAAATTAATAGGTTCTTAAGGTGGCTATAAAGAAAAAACTTTATTAAAAGTAGTCTTTTTCTATATATACATTGTTTTGATTATTTGAAGACATTATTTTCTAATAAATATGTATGTTTTGATTGATGATGTTTGTTAGTAACTATTTAAAAAAAATTATATTAACAATTTTAGCACCTGTTAGTTATATTTTTTAATATAAATGATTAAAATGCCATGTTGGAGTTATCATGATTGAACCAAATTTATTTTGTAAAAATTTTCAATATTCAGGACCACGATTCTCGAATCTAGGGTTATTTACTGTCGTTAAGTTGGTAATGTGCACAGAAGCACAGTTAAATAATGTTGAAATTCACATTTTTTTAAATTTATAATTAATTTCCTAATGTTTAACAATTTTAAATCTTGTTGATTATTCTCGAGGTTTCAATTGAATTTAGGATTATTTACTGTCGTTAAACAAATTTAAAATTTGAATTTTCGATAAAAAATCAATAATAAAAAACTACACAAATATGTACTATAAATATTTTGTATTACAATAGAAATTTAATTGATCGACACACACATATTTCCATTAAATGTACAAGCAATTTCCTGTAATTTAACAATTTCAAATCTAGTTCAGCGTTCAGGACTGCGATTCTCAAGTTTTTAAACGAATTTAGGGCTATTTGCTACCATTAAGTTAGCTAATATAAACATAACCTCACTTAATCAATTTTAAAATTTAAATTTAGATCTAAAATTGAACTTTTTGGAAAAAGCATGCAAATTCTACAAATATATATATGGTATTTAAATGGCCATTTAATTGGTCCTCATGCATATTTCCTTTAAATTTACAAGCAATTTCCTGTGATTTAAAAATTTTAAATCATATTCCAGATTCAGAACTACGATTTTCAAGCTTTTAATCGACTTTAGTACTATTTACTGTCGTAAAGTTGCCAAAAATTTACCTAAACCACACTTGTACAATTTTAAAATTTGAATTTTCGTTAGAAAACTCAATCATAGAAAAAAAACTACACAATTTCATAAAAAATAGCCATTTAATTGTTCGACAGCCACATTTCCTTAAAATTAACAACCAGTTTCCTGTAATTTACCAATTTAAAATCATGTTGAATGGATGCACGCTTAAAACATACGAATTCAGGTTAGTAGATGCAAAAATGCCTACATGAACCGGATGATAATCATAAAAAAATGTATAATTTTTAATATAATCCCGGTCCTGTGTGTATATTTGGTGCTGTTCGCCATCATCTTAAAAGAGAAGAAGGTACAGTACTAATTAAAATAACAGTAATACCAGCATATGTGCCCACCGGAGCATTGCAAGCCCAGTCAGGCAGTCCGACACGAAGATGTCAATAACCATGTGGGCCCCCAGGGACCTGCCGCTACAATAGCGGTCATGTGAAATTTTACCGCCACCACCACCAAATCTATATTCATCTGAATATATTTATATATTCATTCAAATTTCGAAAGAATTTCATTTATGTGCGTATCCATATATTATATATGTAGAAGAAGCAGAGGAGAAGTTGATGGCATTCCTTTATTATAAATTGTGAATTGCGTGCTAATATGCCCCCTTTTAAAATTCAAAAGTGGTTCAAAGTAATGTTTTGTATTACAAGTTGTTTTTTATGTTTTCTAGTCTGTAAACATGGCATTATTTTAATAACGAAAAATTTTTATTAAAAACATACAGACTGAAAGGAAATCCTTTTCAAGCTCGTGTTTTAAAACATAAACTCACGACAAAAAAGCTATATAATTACATTTCTATATCACTTAAATTATTCAATTAAAATTAAATGTAAAACAAAATTAATGACATGTTTCACTACTTATCAATTATGTGTTGTATTAAGCCAAGTTCACAATAAGGTGCTGTATAGGTTAAATCGACCAATAGCGTTGCATTTTCCGTTCGCTCAGCATCCCCACTCTCAAGATGCATTTAGTTTATTGAATTTTTAAGTGGTGGGGGAATGTCGCCCGCGACACATTGCATTCCTGTGTGAACTTGGCCTTAGAGTTGGGCAAAAAATTGTGCATCAACTTGCAACAAGGTGTAATAATAAAGCCACAAATGTACAAATATAATATTTATAACTAATTACTTTGTTAGATAATTTAGCGGTGCGAAAATGTTCCGTTTAATTTTTAATTAAATAAATTTTTTTATACACACACACACATAGAAACACTTTATACAAGTTAATTAATAATAATTAATTAGTGGTGCCATGAAGATAAGTTTTAAGTGTCATTTTAGCTAGTTTAGAAATTATTATAAATGGTCATGTGTTGCTTAGAACGGTATAATATTATAACAAAACGGCACCGAAAATTATTTATGTGAGAAGACGTGACACGAATATAATATTTATATACAATTTTCTTTCTATTTTTTTTAATAATTAAATTTACAACACATTTAACAAGTATTCATTATTTTGTGCATTAGAGTGGAACAAAAAATTAATCGTTTATTCAAATTTTTGCATCAATTTGCAATTCATATTCATTCAAAGACAATAGTTTCGATTTTTTACGCGGTAATTGCTTTATTAAAACTAATAATTTACGATTTTCTGCACACAAACACAGTTTTTATACGAAAATTTAAAATTGTGTGTTTTTTTTCAGGGCCAGTGGAAGATGTGGAGCTCAATACGCCCCCTTAGGCGACTTTTATCACTACCTTTACTGTATACATTGTCGTATATATTTTCGGTAAGTAGAAAAATCGTTAAATCAAACAAATAAATTGATTAAGCACGCGATCTTCATCATCTATTTCAATTTATTTATATCGACAACTTAGTTGAAAACATAATTTTTTTTAATTGATATTACTACATATACGAATTAATTAATACGATGCTCAATTTATGCTATTTAAATAATAAATAATTATTAAATAGCAATTATAGAAATCGCGCACGTTTACAACCTTAACAATTTATAAATAGTTGTAAATACAAGAAATTATTGTAGTAATCGATTTTCTCATTCATTTAAATTATTATTATTTTCAATCCTATTATGAATAATTGACATCGGGTATAATAAATACGAACAATTATTTATTTATTTATATACGCGCCAAGTATGTGGAAAAAAATATTTAGAAAATTGTAATATTTATCAGCTAATTATTATTTAAAATTGCTTTATTACCTACAGCTGCACTATATATACTATATATAACTCGTATAAACGTATATAACAACTTGTAACTGAATAAAATACATAATTATACAGTTGCTGAGATCTAGGCTATATTCCTTAACTAATTATATTACACTTTACATTCAATATTGTCGTAAATTTTCTACTCGTATATGTATAAAGTGAAATAGATCATAATTTAAAAGTTTAGCGAATCGATTTGTTAATATATTGCTTTTAATGTTAGATTTTTTCGTGTTCAACTAATCATTGAACATTCTTTTATGATATAATGTGCATAAATATTTATTTGGACACGATTCAAGCTTCTACAGAGCCAAAATTGCAAGAATTGTCGTGGAGACTCCAACGGGCGATTAAGCGACGAACCTGTTTGCTCATTTTTTATAAAAATCGCTATAAAATTCTTAATTTAAATGATATTGTTTTTATTTATGTGGTAAATTATAAAGTAAATATTGACTTATTAATAATGTGGATAAAAAGTTATATTATTGTGCAGGGATGTAATAAAATAATTGTCAAAAATCATTTAAGTAAATAAGCATGTGAATTAGTTTACAATTTGAAGTTTAGTCAATCGATTTGTGAATAAATTATTAACAAAGTTATATGTTTTTCGTAGTAAACTAATCACTAATCGTTCTCTTATGATACAATGTTTATAAATATTTATTTGAACACGATTCAAGCTTCTACAGAGCCAAAATGACAAGAATTGTTCATTGGGTGATAAGAGACGAACCTAATTGTGTGATTTAAAAAAAAACGTTATAAAATCTTAAGTTTAAACGATATTGTTTAAATTAATAGCTTCAATTATAAAGCACACTTTGTTTTATTTATAATATCAATAAATAGTTTTAATATTATTCAGAACCGTATTAAAAATAATTTCAAAAATCATGTAGTGAAATTTTTAAATGATGCATGGAATTGATCACAGTTTGCAGCTTAGCAAATTGCTTTGTTAATATTATACTCCTATTACTTACAAAATAATATTTTTCCATTATAAAATAATCAATAGACATTCTTTTATAATACAATGTGCATAAATATTTATTTGGACACGATTCATTCAAGCGATTTTAAGATTCTGTAGGTCTAAAATTGCAAGCAGTAAAGTGAGGAACCCATTTGTGTTTTTAAACAAATTCCGTTATAAAATCGTTAATTCAAACGATATTGTTTAAATTTATATGTTAAATTATAAAGAAAAAGTCGTTTTATCTATAGTATAAGTAAAAATTAATATTAATTTATAGGGCCGTATAAAAAAAATGTCAAAAATCATGTAAATAAAGATCAAGTCTATTAGATTACAATTTTAAGTTAAGCTAATAGATTTCTTAATATATTGTCTAAGAAGTTATATTTTTTTCATATTAAACTAATCACTGGACATTTTTTTACAATATAATGTGCATAAATATTTATTTGAACATGATTCAAGCTTTTACAGAGCCAAAATAACAAAAATTGTCTTGGAGACTCCAACGGGCGATTAAGCGACGAACCTTTTTGCGTTCATTTTACAAAAATTTCAATAAAATCATTAATTGAAATCATGTTGTTTGAATTTATAGCTCAAATTAGAACACAAAGATTGTTCTATCAACAGTATGTATATAAAACATTTGTAATATACAGGATCGTATTTAAAAAATTGATGTAAAATCATGTACAGTTTTCAAAATTGAATGAAACGATTTTTCCATATCACGAATGACTTATTTCATCTAATTTAAATACTATATACAAGCGTACACATTACATAACATAAAATTACCATAATATAACAATGTGTACACGTCTACTAAATTTTAGTTGCACGCAATTTTTGCATGATAAATTATACAAACGAAAAAATATATATATATAGTTATATATGAAGAACTTAACGATAATTGTAGGTACATTTGAATCATGTATGAGTTACACTCTATCAGTAAAGCATTCTATAATAAGTGGTGTTTTTTCCTCAAAAAAAATAATAAAACTCTATAATGACTGTATAATAAAAATATGAATTCATTTTTTTGGATACACGACCGTAATAGTACCGTTTTTGTATTTTTTAAACTAATTTCCAAACGTTATTTTGACTGTATAAATAAAAAAATTACTATAACGTCTTCGATAGTGTGTAATTAGCACTTTAAGACCATTTCAATGTTGAACACAAACACATAAAACGAAAACAGCGAGTCGCCACGCTGTCTGACTTTGGCTCACATATATTTTATTTTATTTATACATTCATCTTACCAATACATACACATACAATCATTAAAATTAAATCCAAAACTAGTTCTAGACTATATAATAATGATGCGAATCGAAAACTTGATGATGTTGGAAATATTTTCAACATTAAAAATCTCTTCTCTGATGTATATACGGCTTAATTATATGTTACGTGTCGGAAAAAACGGCAATATATAGGCAATATTATTTAACCGTTTTTTTACCATCTATTGTCTTTAAATGAAAAAGAATTTATATGTTATGTGTGCATTTACTATAAACATATGTTATATTCTTGCATATTTTGCCACCAAAGTAGAATACGTATGTGTTTTATTACATTTCCGTCATATTATAATCTGAAACTTCTGAAAAGAACAATTTTATCTTAAACATGTTGGAAAACATATAATATTCTAGCATTGAAAAACAAGTTATGTTGCATATATATGTGAGAAATTGTCATTTATCTGTTTTTTTTTTCAATATATAATTATGATTGTATGCAAAATGTATACATTTTTCTTTCACTTGGCTGTCGTTAAAATGTAATTGAAGAGCGATAAAAAGAAATATTGACCGGATATACTAAAGTATACATTATTCTGTTGACTTTGTTACATGTTTTTAATTAGAAACAACTGTTAGGTAATTTTTTTATTAAAATTACTGAATTTGTCGTCTAACAGTTCATTTTTCGATTATCATCAGATAAAGAACAACGAAATCGTGATATTATTGTGCACAATCAATATAACATAATACTGATAGCTATCTTCAGTATCCATCCAGTGTACATAACCTAAAAAAAGCGGTGACAAAATGGCCGAAAGTAAAATATTGACAAAATGGTCGATAACGATAGCGCGCGATTGTTTGATTTAGGAAAGAATGAAAATGTTTATTGTAGAATTAAGAAGAAGAGGCGGCAAAAACATCTTAGACACAAATGTCCAGTTGTTGATACGTGTTGTAATGTGTGGGAATGGAACTGATGGGTGCGCATATATCGACAATGTTGCGAAACGGGTCAAGAACCCGCCGGCTACCGCACCCGGACCGCTATTAGCATTACTAATGCAAGATCAACGCGGCATCTTCCAAACAGCACATATACACTTCTATTATAAATATATTTTACCACCATGGGCCCCACATATCAGCCGGTCACTGACGAAATGAAAAAAAAACGAAACTTATAGTTCGATCATTAGTAAATTGAATTTTATTATCAAAAATAAATGAAAAATTATATAAAACTGACATAGAAATATAATTTATTACAATTTTTTTTATAATTAACGTATACGAATTGTGAATTGTACCATAAATATACCAATTAGGTTAGCAAAATAACGATTTTTTAACGGTAATTTTGTATTAATTAAAAATTACGCTAAGTACAAAGTAATTGTTATTTTTTTTGAAAAAATTCCACTCGTCTTGCTGATACGGTTGTGTGTGTGTCTGTAATACAAATTTATTGATCATTTCCGAAATATTAATAAAAAATAATAGCATTAATTATATTGGAATCTGTGATAGCTTAAGGCCGTATATATAATATTTTTTTTCTTCCATGTAATCGTTTCCAAAGTAGTAGTTGTTTAATTTAAACTATCATCCCGATTATTGAATAGAGAATATATAATATTAAAATTCACACACACACCAAAATATTATGTAAATATTTGTACCGGTCGTTGCTGGAATTTTCAGTATATATAAATTAAGATGGAATTTTGCAGAATCTTCTTTTGTTTGGAACATGCAGAGAAAATAAAAAAATTACGTGTAAATGTATATAAATATCGATAAAATTATGTTATTGAGAAATTCCACTCGTACAGAGTTACAGACACATTATAGATTATAAATTATTGATTAAATCTGTGTGGTATAGAAGAAGACACAAACGCACGTCATGCTGACCAGATGTCAGAAGGTCAACGGTCAAGAAGAAGTAAACAATTCTAACGGGAAATGTACATTTAAATATATTAAAAGCGAGGAAAATATCTTTTTCTTTGTATTTGAAAGAAAAAATACGAAAAAAGTATACGGACAACTTCTTGTTTCTGTTGAAAAACCAACAATTTAACCATATGTGCTGTACAATTTACATTAATTATCAATTTTTACACATATTACCTATGCTTAAACTATATATAGATAAATTTAATTTACTTTATAATACAATAAATGGTAAAAGTTGTTAAATGTGTTGAAATCTTTTAATGAATTAGATTAAAAAAGAAGACTTTAACAGCTGCTTTATGCGAACTTCTTTCAGCATACAACAATTGTCTATTAAAAATTATTAAACCGTTCTATTTTATAATAATAGGTATAAAAAACTGTTTAATGTGCATGATTCTAATAAAAATTTTACCATTTTTCTTCAAACTCATTAGAAAAATTAGAAAAATTAACATAAATAACGGCAACATAACGAAAATTAAACACTTTATATTCCGTTGATAAATAATAAAATTAATTCTATTGTTGTTTCAAATCAATTTTACACTTTAAACAAGCATTGGAAATAATATTCTCATGTTGAAATCCTTTTTTTACGATTAAAGTATTAATTTAATCCAATAAAATAACTGTATATGTACCAGAAGCGCACTCATCAATTCAATCATTATTAAATATTTCTATTATTATTAAGAACAATAAAATTGCACAGTAATTATTTGAAAATTGGAACATATATTCAATAAAAAATGTACAACAAAACTGTGTTTAATAACAATAAATAAATTTATGTATATAGAAAATATTTATACACATGCAGCGATTACAATACATGTAATTTTCTATTTAATTCTATAGGAATTTTAATGCACTTTTTTTCGAAGCAAATTAGGACATGTACATTAGGTGAATTATAAAGTTTTATTGTTTTGACGATAAAATGTAGATTTAATTACGATTTAGTAGTGATAGAAATTTAGTTTGACACAATTAGAGCTTTTACGAGATTAAAATTTAAAGAAATGTATCGGAGACTTCAACAGGCGATTAAGCGACGAACCTGCGCAAAATTTTTTGAATAAATTTAAAAATGGCTTAATCTGAAAGGATGTTTTCGTAATTATTTGTTTAACAATAGTTGAGACATTATCTAATTAAAAAATTTGGAGTTTTTGCAATAAAAAAGAAGAGAAGAAAAACTTTATTTAAAATAACACTAAATAACTCTATTTAAACGTATAATATAATTATATAATTTTTTTATTCTAAGTACATTTCCGATATTTTTCTAACGATTACAAAATCTATTCTATAATATGTACAACAAAACTGTTTGTAATAACAATAAATAATGTTATGTGTAATATAAAATTGTTTTTTATTTATTGTAGGAATTTTAATACATTTTTTCCAAGTGTATAATAAGGCGTGTATATGAGGTGAATTATAAAATTTTATTATATAAACTATAAAATGTGGATTCTATTACATTTTAATAAACATAGAAATTCAGTTTGACACGAATAGAGCTTTTACGAGCTTAAAATTACAAGAAATGTTACGGAGACTCCAATAAGCGATTAACCGATGAACCTGTTGCAGTATTTTGGAAAAAAAGACTTAAATTGAATTTACGCTTTCATAATTTTTCAATTAAATTATAAGTGAAATACACTTTAATCCAAATTAGGATAACAATTTGGAATATTTAAGCTTTTGCAGTAAATAGTAATAACAAAACTTCTACTTTCAAACATTTATTCAACGTTCTGTTGAAATACGAGTATAATGACTGTTCATACATTAGTAATATATTATTTAATAAAATAAATATTTAACAAATGTGTAATAACAATAAGGACATTTGCATTTGCAAAAAATATGTGTTTTAACGATTATAATATGCGCCAAGTACGACAATTTTTGATTTAATACATAAAAATTTTAATACATTCTTTGTGAGAAAAATTAGTGCATGTACATTAAGTGAATTATAAAGTTTTATTGTTTAAACAATAAAATGTAGATTAAATTACGATTTAATAATAACTGAAATTAAATTTGATTCGATTAATGCTTTTACGAGCTTTAAATTGCAAAAATTGCACTGGAGACTACAACGGGCGATTAAACAACAAACTCGCAGTAGTATTTTTGAAAAATATAAAATAATACAGCTTAATCGTCAAGATATGTTCGTAATAATTTATTTAAGTGTTATAGTTAAAACTTTGTTTAATCAGCATCAATAAAAAAGTTAGCAAAAGTCAGGCTTTTGCAGAAAATAAAAACTGTTAAACATATAACTATAATATAGGCATATCTAAAATAACATTATAATTATACAATGTACATGCAATTTTCTGTTTAAATACTTTTTTAACCTTTTAGTATTGTAATGATTTATGTTAATTTAACGACTTGATATGGAAATACACCTTGAGGGTTCTATTCTTTACAATAATAACACACACAAAACTACACACAATAATACTGTATACAAGATTTATATTATGTAAAGTGAAGGCATGTTGAATTTATTGAACCATGAAAAAAGATGATGAACTTAAAATGAAACAAAAACAAAAACAAAAAACTGTAATGTTTTGCAGTTGTTAAATGCGGCTGAGGGTGCTGGCGGTGGCGATTTATGGCCACTTGATCGTCCCGACGGTATGCCATCAATACAGTCATTGGAAGTGATGTGCGGCAAAGATCACATGGATGTACATTTAACGTTTTCCCAACCATTTGAAGGAATCGTTTCATCGAAGGGCCAACACGGCGATCCAAGATGTGTTTATGTGCCACCATCGACTGGTCAAACGTTCTTTTCATTTCGTATAGCGTATGCACGATGCGGAACAAAACCCGACTTACATGGACAATTTTATGAAAACACTGTTGTTGTACAATATGATAAAGATCTTCTGGAGGTGTGGGATGAAGCCAAACGTCTAAGGTATAAAATAGATAATTTATTGATTTTCCCGTATATGTGGGTGGAAATTTTTTCTTCTGTTTATTAGATGCGAATGGTTTAACGATTACGAAAAAACCGCTTCGAAACCACCAATGGTGATTGCCGATTTGGATGTCATCCAACTGGATTTCAGAGGTAGTTTTTACTAAATTTGTCAAAAATTAATAAACATTAAATTCAAAGAAAAAAATACTAAGAAGCAGCATTAGCACAAGTTTCTTTATTAGTTTTACGTTGGTAGTACATTAGAAACTAAATGCTTGCCAATTACAAAAATGTCCCTAGAATATAATTCAAAAATGTGGCTTTAATTGAAATTTTAAAAAATTTAAGAGTGTAGTAAAAAAGGTACTAGAAAACATCATTGGCAGTTGGCACAAATTTCTTTATTATTTTTACGTTGGTACTGGTAGTACATTAGAAACTATATAAATGCATGCTTGCCAATTACAAAAATGTCCCTAGAATATAATTCAAAACTGTGGCTTTAATTGAAATTTTTAAAAATTTAAGACTGTAGTAGAAAAGACACTAGGAAACATCATTGGCACAAGTTTCTATATTATTTTTACGTTGGTAGTACATTAGAAACTAAATGCTTGCCAATTACAAAAATGTCCCTAGAATATAATTCAAAAATGTGGCTTTAATTGAAATTTTAAAAAATTTAAGAGTGTAGTAAAAAAGGTACTAGAAAACATCATTGGCAGTTGGCACAAGTTTCTTTATTATTTTTACGTTGGTAGTACATTAGAAACTAAGAAAGGCTTGCCAATTATAAAAATGTCCCTAGAATACAATTTGAGAATTTATCTTTAATTAAAATTGTAAAAAATTTATCACATGCAGGCGACAACGTTGACTGTTGGATGGAAATCCAGCATGGTAAAGGCCCATGGGCGCCACCAGTCAGTGGAATAGTACCATTAGGTTCGACATTAACCCTAGTTGTAGCTATAAACGATTACAGAGGTACGTTTCAATAATTTTTGGCCAAAATTTGGCAAACTATAGTTGTAAATGTTCGATATTGTCACCTAGGAGAATTCGATATGCGTGTTAAAAGTTGCATGGCATCAGATGGTGGCGGTCACGTAATACAATTGTCAGATGAATTTGGTTGCG
>SSSI01007402.1:0-13456 GCA_004796505.1 Oryzaephilus surinamensis | reverse complement strand
GACGGTAGAGTAAATCCTTCTATTTGGCTCAAATGGCTCATAATAGATTTGGGCTTTAGACGTAATTCAAACAATTTGTCTATTTCGTTTTTCGTCTCATTACTCATTCTAAATGTCGCTGGAGACTCCAAATTTTCATGATCGTGACCTTTTTCAGTTCGAAATAATATTATGTCATCGTTAAATGCATCAAGCAATAAATAAAGTGCAGCTGAACATTGGATTGACCGACTCTTGACTTTATTACAGCGATAATATCGTTTCACACCTTCTTCGGTATAATGGCATTTGCGATAAGACCATAATTTCTCATTTTGGATTACTTCTTCGGCATTTTTAATGCTTGAAAATTTTTGATCAAATAACCAAATTCTGCCTTGCTTGCGTCGTTTAGGTTGTATCGGATCAGCTTCTTTATCTGACTCCGAAGAAGAATGAAACAGCGGAACTTGACCAAATGTTGTAGTAATTGCGAACCGTAGACTGGCCACAATAATGAATGCACTGATTCTTTAACTTTTCTAACGTTTTTATGGACTTGTACTTATATAATTAACGATTTGCAATATTTCGTGAAATAAAATAACTTATGTTTCAACTTTAAAACAAATTTAATTACAAATAACAAAATACAATGAAACAATTATTGAGAGCTCTATAATTCGTGTATCGTACGTTAAAAATTTTGTGTCGACTGGTCTTATAATAAAGATATTTCTAGTTTTTTCTCTCTACTATAAATTCCAATATAAAATATAAAAACAATTAACAAATTAAAAGGGAAAATAGTAAATAACATTTAACAATTGTTGTTTAGGAATCAGTCGACTTGACCGACAATAATATCTTTGTTTGGAAGTGTTAATAAACCATAACTGTTTAAAAATCTGGTTGAGAAATTTTGAAAATGCACAGCAAAGGGCTTAATTTATTTGATAATTTATATTTTGTAAAGCATTATAGTCGCTTTCAATTGCTGATTAAACAATTTTAGTTTAATTTATTTAATTGTTTGACTAACAATTGCATGAAACAATAATTGTTACAAATATTTTAACCATTTCAGTAACATTATTGCATGATAGATGATGAGATCAATAATATATTATTGCATAAAATATAGGCAATCACTGCAAATGTATTGACATTCACTATAATTTAAACTAACTTTATGTGTAGTTGTTTAACAAAAATTGTTGACTTAAAAGTTCTTATTTTTCATTCAACATGAGTTGTAATTACTAACGGATTTTTATTACATCCTACATAAAATACTTAGACATAATCATGACTAGGTTCATTTACTTATTATTTTTTTTCTTCTTCAAACTATACAACAAACGTGTCTGATTATATCGATGTCTTCTTTCAGACGTGTTTATTTCAAAGTTGCTGGAGCCTTCCTTGTGCAGCTTTCAGAAAGAGAGAATTAAGCTAGGTCACTTTCACTTCCTATATTTATCTCCACCTTTCTCCTAACACTTTTCGGAACTTTATAGTTTATACCCATACAGTATAGTTTTCAATAATAAATAATAGTGATTTATTTTCATCATGTTTGGTTATATTTTCGTTAAAAAAATTTCTGTTTCGTTTTTCGTACATTTTGTATTCTTCTTTTTTAACCATTTCAATGTTGTGTATAGCCTTGAATTCCCTTTAATAATGAAGAAAAATAATGGTTTGATATGTTGGATTTCCTGTTAGACCGGAAACTGTTACAGATTGCACTAAATCATTATACGACTTTAGTCTGTAAAATGGTGGCTTTGAAAAACTTATACGTTTATTTAAATGAATTAATTGAAAGCTGAGGGTGATTAAATTAATCCGTGACTTGATCTGTATACAATGCGATAATTATTGAAAATAATTGTTTTACGGTCATTAAAATTTGTACTCGTATATTCATTTTTACATATTATACTATATTTTTTACAAGAGACGATAAAAAACTTCAGTAAAGTAAAATTTTATTTGAAATAAATAATTATAGAAATGAATTTATGTATCTAAAACTATAGATGTCTATTTTTATTGTGAATATTATGGTCAGCATTTCCTTTTTCTTAGTCTATAAAGAATAAATTTTCCTCTGCTAAAAACGGTTCGTTTGCCAAATTTATTCTGTCCACTTGAGTTATATTTATTAAAAAAGTTTTTCCAAAGACATTTTAATAGTTTCTTTACAGAAAATTTTATTTGAATTAACAATTTAACTGTAAAAATATAAGGCAGTATTACCGATAAGTTTATCTGAATATTGAATTCAATTGGGATTCAAAATTTGATAAAAAATTTCTCGTCGAAATCTTTTATTCAATAAGATTTTAGAGTTTCTCTTTGAACGAATCGTGTAGCTTATTATATATACGTACTAATATAATTTTTAATATTTGTGCATATATTTTTTAAAATCCACTCGAAAATATTGTTATATTCATGCATAATTCAACTGTTATGTTCAATTGAAATATAATTGATGACATAATAATTTAAAAAGCACGATAAAAATAAATTCAATGTGTACATAATACGTATATATTTTTCATTAAATAAAATATACATATTATACACAACCAATGAAGAATTACAGAATTGTTTATAGTATAATTTAATTTTTCATTAATGAATATCCAATGTGGAAATGTAATTAATTACAGAATATATTACTTTAAATTTATAAATATGTTTTTTTAAAATTAATCGGTTTTAGCTTGTCTTTTGGTAAAAAACTTGGCAATCTAAATAATAAGTTTTGGTTGATTTAAAAAAATGTATTGTTTTAGTCTAGTTAAACATTTCTTATTTGTTTGATCTGATTTAAAACTGTAAAATTCGCAATGCAGTAATAAAATAAAAACCGCCATCATCATATAAATTATTTTATCCCGTTTAAAGTTTTTATTAAGTGTAACTAAGAGTTAAACATTGCTAATATATAATTAAATAAAAAGTAAGTACTTACATTTTTATTGTAATCGTATATCTATTTAAAATTCACTTACAAGAGTAGTAATTATTATAACGTTAATAATGTTTTTACAAATGAACACTAATCCATCTAGTTATAATTAACTGTAAGTATTTAGATGTATAGATTAAGTTGATTCGATTTATTCATGTACGATTTTTATTAATTAATGTAAAATATAATAATAATTATATAGAACCTCACTTATAATTACTAATTAGAGGGAAGTATCGCCATTTTCGATAGTATTACATCATTATTATTTGTAAAAAAAAATCGTATATACATGTAATTGAAATAATATATCAAAGGGGTTATGAAACATGATGCTGTGGAAGTTTATTACATATGCAAAATGGAAAAAATGAAGTTTTATTCCAGAACGATGTAGATTTTCTGCTGAAACAACGGATCAAGGAGTGTTTTAGACAAGAGCTTACTGTGACGTATACGTGACGTTGGTTAAATACTGTTTTATTATTGGTTAATATCGGAGTGAATGAGGTTCTAGAGTGAAGTGACCGAGAGATCGAGGTTAGGTGTTAGTCGAGTCTCGACTACCGGTGAGGTAGTTTTAGTGTTGAATTTTGTTTAGATTTTTCAATCAAGTTCGTAATCATTTGAAAAAAAAAACTTAAAAGTACATTGTTATATTCGTTTTTTTCCTCTCCCCACAGTTTTTAATGAAAAAGAAGTTTTGAAAATAAATAGATTTCTTTAATTTGGACGATATTGTAGTACGGATCTAGTGGACTTGTTCTAAATAGAAAATTTTTAATAAAAACATTTTTCGCCCATTTCATTTGTTTTGTATTATTATTATTATTATTGTAGCCGTTGTGGATTCTGTGCAAACATGACGGATAATAGTGCCAAGATTGATTAAAAAGTTTATTTTAGCTTGCAAGTGCGACGTAAATGTTTTACGCTCGACTGAGTTGTACGGAACATTTTAACGATTCAGGACAAGTATTAAGTTGGCGACTTTAACGCAGTTGTTTTTATATTTATGTATTGAGAATTTTTTTAAAAACGAAAATTTTCAATGTATTTCATTTAAGCTTAACTTATTTAATACTGAGTTTTTTTGTTATAATCGTGGATGTGTTTAAAATTCTCGATCACTTCATGTGAAAATTTGATATTTTATGTCGTTGTATTATTTTTCAAAAATTGCCGGTAAAAGTTGGTTTTCGTTTGGATTTTTTTTTGTTTAACTCTAATAACAAATATTAATAGTTGTGCCTTTGAAAGTGTTTTCCTATATTTGAATGGAAATATGTATTAGTGCTGTGATAGTAAATAATTGTGATTTTGAATTTAAGCTATATATAAAGTTATAGAGTTTTTTGTTTTGAAAAAAAAGCACCAACAACCAACATGAAAATTAAAATGCCATGTAAATTGTGCGAATTATCATTAGTTGATCAACAGAAATTTGGTACATCAGGATGTACGCATACATCACCATTTCTAATGGCCGATCAATTGCCGCCAGTTGTGCAACCCCTTAGATTAATACATAACAACCCCTTCATGCAATTGCCACAAATTAGGGACATGATGTTAGCCGCCTACCTGCTCACAGGTGAGATATATTTTTGATACACACATTTCGAAGATTAGTGTAACTGATATTATTTGACGACCGTAACAATGTACAAAAGACAGCTTTAGGGAGGTAATAAAAACAAAACAAAAAATATATATCTATAGATAAAACTATGTCAGAGCCACCTTAACCGGAAACTCATCTAATGTCGGGTTATATTTTGTTTCCGGTTCGTACATATGGCCATATATAATAATAAATTGTATTATTGGTTACATAGAAATTCTCACACATAACTATATTATACACCTGTTGAGTTATTATAACTACTCTTATTGATGATGGAAGAGAATCGTATACAGGGTAGGTTAGAATAATTTCGAAACGTTTAGGGTATAACTAGAGTAGACGTGAAAATAAGTCAAAAACCGTAGTAAAGTTTGAACGAATTCGACATTTCTGAAGAAATGTAATAGCTATCAAATTTTCCACAAAGCTTCCTAATTTTACCATTAAGGCTCGTCTACACACCCTCCCAAATCTATAGTATATTATGTCTTACCAATTATAGTAAACATTTATGAAAAAATGACAAGATATAAAGAATAGTAGCTACAGTTTATTAGTTTTAAACGAGGTTTTAAATGCTAAGACTACAGATTATGGACTAAAATTAATAGGTAAACCAAAAAGTTTTATTGAATCACCCTGTATATTCGTTTATCTACTTGTACTTTGCAAAATGTCTAAAAAGCTCTTTAGAATTAATTATTCTCTTTATTTATTACAGTATTATTATACATCAGACACAGGATGTGTGTATATACATATATATATTAAAACACAACTTGTGGATTATTATGCTATTTACTTTTTAAATTATTAACTATATATTGCTTTAAGCGAGATTTGTATATTTATTATAATATTAAGCGGTGTATTGATTTTGATTTAAAAGTATTAGATTGGTTTTCTTATCATTAAAAATAGATTTAAGTTATGTATATCTACATATATATGTTATACAATTTTATTTCTTTATTTCTACAAACACAAAACATTTTGTTATGCGTAGGTAGATACATTATGTAAAATTATTAGAGATACAGAAAAACAACATGTGTACTTAGTATTTGTATGCTATCTATTTTATTTTGCGATTTAATAATAGTGTCTTAGATTTAACAAACAAGAATCAGCAGTATTATATATATTTGAACAAAGAGTGAACAAGTTGTAACGGTAACATATAATGGTTTTATAAAAATGATCGTCTTTATACCAAAAACTTATTCGCAGGCGTATTTATTGTTAGTATTAAAGTTCATTTGTGGTATAAAATGTCTGTTTATTATGTAATCTATGTAATAAACCTGTAATAAAGTGCTGTATTAGGTATGGTATATATATATGTACCCGAGTATGTACCTTATATTCTTGATGGATAATAATTGACCATGGTAGATGTAAGAATCACTTGTTTGTCTTATATTGTGTATGATATTTTTAAAGTTAATGATTATCAAGATGGGTTTTATGACATTATTTTTGTAAAAAATAAAATACATATAAATTAACTCTTATAATGTGTTGTACAATTATAACTTATTAGAAGATTTACCATGTAGATTACACTATATTAAATTGAAATGATTATTATGTAATGATAATATACCAACAATAAATGTTTGTTTCGTCGTTTTATTGCCACACATTTAATATATTAGATTTTTAATATGTCTTAAGCATTTAGATTTATTATTTTGATAATACATTCAAATATGATGATTGTTGAATTACAAAATATAGGTATATACCAACGGTTTTCTATAATTTTTATAATTACTTTGAATAAATCTAATAATTACACATACAGTTTAAAAAACTCATTTTTGACTTTCAAACTTTTATTCGTTTTATAATTTTGTTATCAAATTAATGTATTTGGCATTTATTTGTATCACACCTAAATATTGAAACTGTGTATTATAATATAACAATAAATATTATCATTACAATAATAAATTTGATATTTTATGTAGAGTTGGTGATTCGAAAGAGATATTCCAACATTTCCAACTGTATTATATGCAATAATATTAAACTGTGGACATTTAAATTGATTTAAACACGACGACTTGGAACAACGCCTCTTCATTATTATATCATGTTATATGATTGTCATGTTTATACTTGAATATTTACTGTATGTATTTACATCAGGTTAACATAAACATATTAATGTTTAGTTTTTAAAACTTAATAAATACGTATACGTATATTATTATTATAATAATAAAATAGTTACAATATATGGGTTGTTTTAATAAAGCGCTTGTCCAAGTTAATTAATTACAATTTGAAATTATTATGACAGTAATGGTTATAAAATGAATTTAAAGAAAGTAGATTGAGAAAGGTTTGTTCTAAATGAGTTTTAACTTTTAATAGAAATTAGAACATTTTATTACACTTCTCTCACGAGTCACTATCTATTTGTTGTGTTCCAACACTTTTCAGTGACGGTTCCATATAAAATTTGTACGAAAATGGGTTTTTATATTAATGATAAGTAAAATGCATAATTGAGTTTTATTTTTTTCGTTTTAACTAAGTTTTTGTCTACCATCCGTATATACCGGTAAAATCGGAACCAAATCCGGCCTCATAGGTTAATGAACGGCTTAGTCTGGTTCACTAACTCATCATAAGGCCTTTTCTTTTACATTACATCAAGTTTTGCGACTAGTTGGGTGTTATTTTTAAGTACATTTTCTTTAAACGATTGTTTATTATGGGTGGGTAGTTGGGTACTCGCCTTCCCTTCCAGAATTATAGGTATATTAACGTCAGAATTTTTTACAACGTGATTCCTGGTTTAATTTTTAAAAAATCTATAGACTCTTGCTTAAAACGGATTCACTTTCAAGATACAGGGTGTTGAATATTTTCTAAAAATTAAGGTTTCTGTTTTGCACATACATACATATGTATATGTACATACATATTTTGCATAAAAATAAAATTTAATTCAGCAAAGGTTCACAGAATATTTTGAAAAAAAATGGTCAGTCATAATACGAGTATTACAAAAAAAATGCATATAATTTCTCATAAGTATATGAGTTGTAGATAAAAGTTTTTATCACCCTTTTTGTTGAATGAAGCTGTATGTGCTGTCTTGTTTACTTATTTCTTTTGTATGTATAATATTTTCTAAGAAATAATGGACAATTTGAATATGAAAGAAAAATTTGTTACCTTTTTAGTGAAGCACAAAACCGATAATTTTATGTTCACGAAACCAGTTTCTTAAATAATACAATAGTACATAATGTATATTTTTTCAAGAGAATTTCAAATTAGACTAAAAATTTTTTACGAGAATTGTACAAAACTTGTAAATTTTCCCTTAAAACTTATTTGAAAAGTTACTATACAAGAATATATAGCAAGTCAGTTATAGTTACTTAACAAATATAAATTTTACATAAAAACTTTTCAGCAAAAGTTATTATCTTATAAATTCTTTATGAAAGGGGTGGTTGGCAGAATGTGCAGTTTATTTCGTTTGCTTTTTAACGGTTACTTTTTTTTATGAAAATTCAATATTATGCAGAAACCAGAAACTCACGAAAATTTGATTATAATATACATAATTAAGTTCGTTATATATTTATAAATTAAATTTACGTATTATTAGTATTATTAGTACATTTTATGTATATATCATTACATAATAATAATGATTATTAAATTTCCATTAATTAAATATTGAAAGAACAATATGCAGAAATAATTGGTGTACAATATTGTATTATACATATATGTGTACGATATTTATAATTGATGATTTATGAATGAGTAGGCACTAATTTACTACCTGAGATTCTTTGGGTTTCACAACGGCTGCAGACACTAAACAGTTTAACTTCCGCATTAAGGCGGGTAGTGTTTTTTAATGCTACCGATTTTACCTTATTTATTCACGTAGATGAAAAGGAATCTGAATATGTACATATACATATATTGTGTACATTTGATATCTTCAAAAAAGGTTGAATATATTTTGTTGAGAGAGCTTCAGTACAGGAAAAAAAACGATAATAAATTTACATATGTTTCGAATAAACGTTTTTTTTTTGAGTTTTAATTTCATTGTAGAACATAATACATATTATCTAACATTTAACAATATTGTTTATAAAAGTGTAAAGAAATACATTTAATTAAACACATTAAAGTGATAAGATAATAATTCATAATGTAGATTATGTTGTTTTTTAATATAAAAATAAAATAACATTTAATATAGTGTGAAATATAAGAATTTTTACAATAATGCACATCGAAAATTTGTAGTTAAATCATTTGAGTCCTTATGTTTTCACACCTGGTTGTTGGAATAATAATAAATTCAGACCATTCTAGTTATAGATATATGTATAGGTATATGTGAGGTATACATATATGTATATGTATAAAGATCCGTTTTATTGTGAAGAACTATAAAGTTTGTTAAATGGGAAAACTTTGAAAGGTGTATTATAACAACACAGTAGCTTATTGTGAAATCCCGTAGGATGTATAAACTTATGTAAAGTATTTATTAACTGTTGTTAGAAAATCAGTTAATTTGGCTTAATTATGTTATATCGTTATTTATACATAAAAACGTGTAGGTTTAACATTTTAACACAGATAGAAATCTATAAAGGCCGTGTTAGTCGATCATAAATCACCCTTAGGGACTAAATTTAACTTAGTGAAATGTATTTTTGTAAAATTTGATATTTTCATCCTCAAATTTAAAGATTCTGTTAATAATTTCCCTTTATATTATATAAGGAGCTACTGTGTTGAATATGGAAGTTATATTTTTAAATTTATTGTGTGTAAGAATTCTATTATGAATGGTGGTGGTTTTTAATTTTTATTAAATTTAATGAACAACTAGACTATATTTCAAGTCATAGTATAAAATAGTGTAATTGTATAAACTTAATCAATAAAATTACTAGTTTAATATTATACTTGTATATACCAGAATTGAAGATTTTATAATAATTTTCTTTGAATTCACAGAACAATCATTATAGTTTGAAATGAAAATTTAAGAATTTTAATAATAAAACAGTGTATTTATTTTATACGGTGGAAGATTGCAATCGAAGTAGTACTCCTTGAACCCTTGTTATACTTACTTTATTATTGCAATCAGAAAACAACTCTTTAATAATACACAAAATTAGTCGTAAAGATTTAACGACTGATTGAGATCCGAACAAAACTATCATAACATAATGATTGAGTTCAAAGCCGCCCCTAAAACATATAAATCTGTTCCAAAATGTATTAGCAAAAAAAGATATATAAACGATGTGACCCAATTTTCGAATATATTATTGAAAATAGCACGTCTTATCGAATTGATTTCAGTTTATGTGTATTTAAATATATAGGTTTTTTTTATTGTCGTGTCAGAAAAGATATCGGTCAAAGATACATAATCGTTTTATCGTTTTTTACATTTTAACACGCCTGCTAGTATATCTTTAAGTTATTTTATGTGTATTGGTTTTATACAGGGTGATCCGTGAAACGGTAAGGGTATAATAGTATAAAGTTTTATTTCGATTTGCTTCTGAAGAATTATTATAAGCTGTCAAATAAAAAATGTCGATAATAGCTCAATTAAGTGTAATATACCCAGTGGTTTTTTAATAGAAGCGAGTCCAATTAAAAAAATTAAGGGACAAAATATTTTTATTATCTAATAATAAATTTTCTTGCTTGTTTACATCGTATTAAAAAAAAACAAAAAGTTGTCGTCATCTCCAAAAAAGTGCATTTCTACAAGAATTTGACAGTTTAGAACTTTAGATACGCATTTTGATAACTTTGCAGAAGAATCAAATTCTCCGAATGTTTATTAAGCTTTTTAACTCATTTTCACGACAACCATATACATATGTCTAAATCACCCTGTATATGTTTTATTATGTGAATATATGTGAGAGCATGGTGGCCCCGTTCGTTGTCGTTCTTCACGTGTTTGTACAGGTATAATAGACTTATGTTGTATACTGTATAGGTGTATTAATCTTGTCTATACGGTGTTGCGCTTCTGAAATCTGTCTGCCTGAGGTCCGGTTATTCTCTCACTTAACGTTCTGACCTCATTAACAATACAACAATCTTCAATATTTTTATTTCGAATTGGTTTTCGCATGTTACATATATGCATATGTGTATGTTTATATAAGTATGTACAAAACGAAATTTATATGGCTTTTTTTTGGAACTGGTATTTGGAATATATAATAATGTAGTCATAAGGTTTCCAGCCACGTGACAATATACAAAGAACGTGGTAAATTTAAAAGATATAACACACGAAGAAAGTTACAGTGAAAGCAATATATGCCAACAATAAAAATTTATGCTTATAAACTTGTGTGTTGAAGAAAAAAAAATGGTATTTTTTTTCTAAATAAAGTATATTTTCTTGAGGACGACAAAAGAATATGATGGAACATAACTGAAGTTATCGATTTTCTTTCGATAATAATATACATTCCAGCACATAAATGTGTGCAATGAATAATTGATTAACATAAATATTTTTTAAAGAATTTACTAGGCTATTTTAATTGTTTTATATTATTGTTGTACGAAATTGGTTATCAATTATCATATATAGAAAGCCAATTGTTTGTAATAAATTTATAACCGTCCATTTTCCACAATTACTTACTCATCAAAATGATGAATATAATAAAATATATATGTATATAAAAAAAAACACGAAATGTTTTCCTTTAGATAACTCGGCTGGATATAAATAAAAGCCGCCATCCAGTTAACAATCTACAGAAAATGGATTCCAAGTATACGACCAGACAATTACACTTACATGCAATATTCAGTAATTAGTTGTATATAATGAAAGAGAGTAAAAAAAGAAGTGATCAAACATCTTTTTCGATTCCCATAAAATATTCCAAGTGCAACGTTGGCCTTCACAAGAACAACTAAAAACAAATGTAGATCCCCTTATAAATATGATGCCAAGATCTTGGGAATGATTCTCTGCTTTAAAAAAAGTTATGTTACGAAGATAAATATATATTATAATATGTATGTGCAATGATTAACTTGGATAATGTTTTTTGGATGCATTTATTTCAAGAATAAATTAATTTTAACATATGTGCATCTCACTTATAATTATTAATTATATATGTATAGTTACGTTTTAATAAAATCTATAAATATGCTTTGTATTGTTTTTTTTTCAATTTATTGCAATAATTATTATGATACGATTATTGTTTGTTGAAAAACAGGTGTATTAGCATATTAATATGTATTATAATTTAAATAAATGACAAATAACAATAAAGTTTATAATACTAAGTAGTTAATTAATTGGTAAATAAAGTTATTATTTTAATATTGTAAATTTATAAACAAACTTCATATATGGTTTTTCATCTACTTTTCTTTTTATTTCTAAAAATTTATAAAGGGAATGATTACTTTTTTAAAACGCCATAAAATAGAAATTTTATATCGTCAAAAACCGTATAAATTTAAATTTATAAATTAGTGTTATGTCTAAAAGGTTTTATCTTTTCTATACTACTTTCTCTATATATCGTATTAGATAAAAACTGGTGTTAAAATAAGAAAAATATATAATATGTCACATAACATGTTTAATATATGTCGTGATAATTTTTTTTTATAAACATTTAAGATTTGTATATGATTTATTAAGATATATACGCATTATATATAAAATATTGAGATACATATGTAGGTAATATGTTTATTTATAGAAGATATCTAGCAAACGTGCAAAAATACCTGCCACGTGTTATGTAAATGGATATTGTATATATGTATTATACCTATGCGTTATAGTAAATAGATGGAAAAGGCCCTCAGGATACTATACAATCATTTGTTTGATGAACGTGTCTTGTGTATAATGTGAAGGCAAACACTTTACAAATATTACAATTATTATTGTAAATGGAATAAATACAAACTAATGCTAACATGTATATACATGCAATATGATATACATATATATTATATTGTTAGTTATTTATTCAGGTAAATATTAATCAAAAAGGTAAAATTGGTTTAATTTTTTTGATATAAAATAAAATTGACAAAAAATTGTTGGAGTATTAAAATAATTTGATATATACATGGTGCTAAATGTTTCACTTTACCTCATTTAGATATATAGTCATTAAATAGACTTATTTAAATAATTATAGAATTCAAAAGAAATTTTCTACGTCTCTTGAAATTTTTTACTTAAATTTGTTCTTTTTGAGAATAATGTAGAAAACTGTAAACATGTAATGTTTCCCATTAGCATTAGCAATATCAGAAACTAAATACATATATATCTACATACGTATATTTTAATTATAGGAGGAGGAGTAATTTTTAATTTTATTTTTTTATTATAATAACTAAATATTTGTATTAAATGTAGAATAAAAAAATTTTTGTTAAGAAATTAGGATTAACAATGATTTTATTTATGACACTGGGTCAATACACTGCCATGTATATAGGTATAAATATTAGGGATATTCCAAATTCTGACATATTGTAGAAACTTTCGTGGTCCTCTGTGTATAAAGTTCAGTTATGAGTTTTTTAACTTTTTAAATGTATTTTTCCTTAAAGAAGCTTAAGAAATGCATTTATAATGCTACTGCTTTATAGCTGCATAAAATATAGAATTGTGTGGAATTAATATATTGTATAAGAAAATAACCGCTTATATAAAGTTAACATTAAATTTATACATGTTATACCGTAGACCATAACAAAAAAAGAAGTTGTTGAATCATAAGTAAGTAGAATGATATATAAATAGCAACTATGGAGTAAAATATGCA
>SSSI01007400.1:0-52645 GCA_004796505.1 Oryzaephilus surinamensis | reverse complement strand
AAGTGGGTCCTATTGTAGATACTATAAGAGATAGATTGAATCTAATTAATACATATGATCTTTTTGCTCTAGAGAGTGATATATATTAAGTCAAAGTTTAATTCTGTACAACGTATACCACCTAACCAGACACTTGGTACATTTGATAAGTGGGTCCTATTGTAGAGTTACTATAAGAGATAGATTAAATCTAATTAATACATATGATCTTTTTGCTCTAGAGAGTGATATACAGGGTGATTCAGAATAACGTTCCGAAACGTTAAGGATATATAGAAGACGTCAAAATGAGTCAAAAACCTTAATAAACATTTGGCGAAATCGGTACTCCTGAGGAATTGTTAACTGTCAAAATTTTTAACATGATTCTTCAGGGTTACCATTAGCCTTATCCAATATAAATTACATGCTAATTAACTCTTTAAACACAAAGCTATCCTTTTTTAACAATTTTAAAATTATTTTAACGGTTTTTATTGAAAAAATATGTTAATAAAATTTTATAAGCATAAGTGATTTTTCGTGAATTTTTGATCAAGTCTCATACATTATTTTGCTCTTTCTTATTTTACACGAAAATGGCTGGTTCAATCAGAAAAAATAAAGAGACAAAAAAGTTATATTATTAAATTTTCTATCAGAAAAAGCTTATTCTAGATGTACTTTAATAACCAAATAAAAAAGTTATGGCCATCAAGAGTTTTTGTCACCCCGAAGAAGTGCATTTCTAGTAGGCAGAATGTTTTCAAATTGTACACATAATTAGAGAATACTAAAAAACTTTCCTATGCCAAATTTGGCAATTATATCTTTATTGGTTTTCAAAATATTCGAAAAAATAACTTTTTCTGAAGATTTTGACAGCTTATAACTCTTCAGGGGCACCGAATTCGCCCTATGTTTATAAGGCTTTTCGGCTTATTTTTATGTTAACTATATGCCCTTAGCGTTTCCGAACGTTATTCTGAATCACCCTGTATATAAAAGCGTGAACTTGAACATTTTAATTACAACTGCAACACTACAGTATAAGTAGATTATAAATTTTTCAAAATAAAATTACACGACTTGTTCCAGATTTATATTTTTGTGGAAAATGACGTCCCATGCTAATTTAATTTCTTTTTATAATTATGAAATTATGTTAAATGATAAAATAACAAGTTTTATGTCAAATTGGTTCGCAAAAACTGTTAAAAGTGCTAAAATATAATTGAACTAGTGAAAATTTTTCTCTAGAAAAATTTATTTTATATTTTAGGTATAAAAGATTCTTTTACATAATATGAAACTTTTTGAATTATGCTTTTTACTACGTACATACTCATATATTACGAGTATGTTTGCATTAAATGTTAAAGTTAATGTGCATAAATTTTTTTAAAATGTTTTTTCAGAATATAATTGAAAATTGTATTGTATGTGAAGTTGAAATAATGAAAACATCGAGAGTAAATCAATTGAATTACACTAATAATCAATACTTGTTAAATAATTTCAATAAATTGTGTACTTTTTATTGCCGTTTGTAATATTTTTCAAAAACTTTAAATATACTCCAAGAAAGTTTATTTCTATTGGTTATTTAAAACAGCTTTAATATTTACATCATTCATATTTTCAATCATATTTTTCCATCATTAGTCGAAATGAGCTTTTACCATATTTATAAGTCATATTTTCAAGTCATTGTTATGGTTTTTCCACAAAATTCAATATAAACATGTATTTCCATGTAATGGTTGGTGAACTTTCAATCTGAAGAAAAATAAACACACAATTAATGTAATAATAAGTGCCATTTTCAATTGAAAATAAATTTTTATCAAATGTAATCATAAAATTATTTTTCCTGGAAAATGCCTTTGTTTACATAATAATAAAAATACGTGGAAAAGTTTTTATTAGTTAATAAATTTAAATCACTGAGCTGAACTTTAGTTAATTATTGTTCAAAAAAATTATGTGAACAGATTTCAACTGAAAAATTTAAAAACAATATTAGTCTACATCCAAAAACGTTATTTTCCTAAAATAATCACAAAAGAGGCTTTTAAAATTTGCATAACAATAGAAATATCCACTTTAACATCTACATACGGATTTCTGTAGTAAATTTCGTTTAAAATAAACGATTTTAACAAAATATTTCACAAGACATTGTTTTCTAAACAACTTTTTAAGACAAAAACAACTGTATAGGGCTTGAAAATTATAGTCACAACAAATACCCTGTATGTATATGATTAAATTTTGAATAAAATACTAGGATGTAGCTAATAAACCTAATTATTGTTTGATTAGAAACATTAACTAAGTGAATTGTAAACTTAATGACACACAAAGCAACTAATTTTCACAACAAAACTTTATGATAAACTTGTGAATTTGTACATTTACAACTAAATTCGTGTATCTTGAGCGACACTACTGTGATTATATGTCATATACATGTATTATTAACAAATTTACATTACTTAATCTAGCGCAAAATACATTTCAGGTCCAAAACATAACAAAATCTAATGACCCATTATGTGGAAACATCAGGAAAATGGATGTGCTTTTTACCAAAATTAAATAATCCACCTTTGAACATTGTACTTTCTACAACAAATATTCGAATGTACGATTTTCACAGGAAAGTAATAAGATAGCAGCTTCGGGCATTATTTATAATTCCCCTTGTAATAGGAAATAATGTCTGAGAGAAGTAGAAAAAATTTATATGTTCACTTGAGGCACTTTCTTGCTTCCAATCAGCTAATAATGTATGAAACAATAGCAAAATTACAAACATTTTGTATATAAACACATGAATATTTGATCAAGAAAATGATATATGATAAAAATTATTTGGTATCCATCAAACCAGCTTCTATAATATAATTTAATCTAATGTTTCCCTTTTTTGTACAAACAATTGTAAGTGCATCGAAATTACAACACATAAATTTACGAGAAAACTACACTATCGTGTAAAGTTTTTATTCAATTTGCTTGTAAAATGTCTCTCAAACGTGTTGTAATTCTTTTATTAACGGTGTTACAACTTGGACAGTTTTTTAAAATGAATTACAATCATTATAGATCGATAGTTATATGTTATTTTGATGAAAATGTTGATGAAATTGCTAAATATATTTATAATTCATCGTTACCAGTTTATAGTTATAATATAAATATGAAATTTGATCATTTTGCCAATGAACTTTACGAAGGAAACAAACTATTTGTTATGGTTCTCGGAAATTTCAACGATTCTACAACAAATTTAACCCAAACAATACTTCGTATTCCATTTTATAAAGTTAAAGACCACACTATTTTACTAATCAAATCAATAAATGCGAATATTAACAAAACTATGGAGGATTTTTTCAAAGAATGCTTCAAACACTTCATAATCAATGTTGGAATACAGTTTTCTGTAAATGGTTCTAACTATAAGTACTCGTATAATGGATTTAAAAGAAATTTCCTACAAAGAATTGAAAATAATGAAATGTTTCCTGATAAAACCCAAAATTTGCATGGATTTCAATTAAGAGTGTCCGCATTTAATGACAGTTTCTTGTTTATGGGCAAATTAAATGAAACATATGGTGGTATAGATGGTTTCGTGGGTGAAACGATTTTTAAAACAATGAATGCGACACGAATTTA
The DNA here is from genome assembly GCA_004796505.1 of Oryzaephilus surinamensis. Lineage (NCBI taxonomy): Eukaryota > Metazoa > Arthropoda > Insecta > Coleoptera > Silvanidae > Oryzaephilus > Oryzaephilus surinamensis. The sequence goes on along the minus strand of SSSI01007400.1, from coordinate 48,979 downwards.
TTTAACACGAAAATCAGACTTTTTCCATTCAGTGCATTTTGGTGAAACTTTATTGGATACACATAGGGGAAAGGTGGATATGTGTTTCAATTCAAGGTTTTTGAAAACGGAACTGTTTTTAGAAAATAAAATTGATACTACATATCCACATGATCGTGACGACTTAGTAGTACTGGTACCAAGAAACACGCAACGGCCTTTGAAAAGTTTAGAAAATTTGGCTACACCCAAAATGTATTTATTAATTGCTTTCAGTTATTTCCTATTTTATTTATATTTATATAAAATGGCTGATAAAATCGTACGTCCAAAAGTGGCATTACTGGTACTACAAATAATGCTTAATTTACCATCACCTGTAGTACCAGTTCGGAATTTCCGGCGCATGTTTTGCATTTATGCATTTGTTAGTGTCATTCTGGCGTCTGCATTTCAATCGAAATTGGCATCAATGTTAACCGCCCCCGAAGATATCAAACAAATGAAAACAATACAAGATTTGATCGATTCGAAATTAGACATTGCAACTGTGGATCGTTATGCGGACGTACTGAACATGACAATGGATCGAAAAATATGGCACCAACTGGAAAATAGAATTAGTACCGTTATTAGATTTCATGCTTTCGGTATAATGAGTGTGTGTCAAAATCGTGCCGTTATTTTGAAGAAGCATTTAGCACTATTTGGTATCGTAATTGACAAATTTGGTACCACTAAAGGCGAACCATGTCATATAATGCTTCAAGAAAGTGCAGTACCAGCTTTTGTCGTTTATATTGTAAGTCCTGGTTCACCGTTTTTGGAACGAATCAATTCGATTTTGTCGAAATTAATTGAAAGCGGATTATATATTCACAATAAGAACAATATTTTGATCAATGTTAAGAAAATTTTGCTAAGTAAAAGAAATTTGGTTGGCGAAGAAGCTGGATTGTCGATGAAAGTGATGAAAAGTACTTTCAAAATTTGGATTTTTGGAATTTGTATCGCGGGGATTGCATTCATGGGAGAAATTGTTTATTTCTGGTTTAAGAAAATGTTTTTCTGAAATTTTTTGATTCATTTTTAAATTTTTCACTAAAAATTGCTGAAATGGTTCAGCAACAACTTACTCGTACATTATTACACGCACATTATTATACTAAAACATTGTTTCAAGCTCGAAAAACGAGGTTTGTCATTTAAATAAAACGTAATCATGTTAGACTAGGTAAAATGTTCGCTAATTTAATGAAAAATATGTTACATCAACTTCTTGAAACTTTAATACACTTCTAATTAACCCTCCCACATGTTCAGCCATATTTACCCATATTTACAGTAAAAACACTTCAACAAACTTTATGTATGTATTACAGTTACAATAACATGCAAAACAGTCTAAGAAGTTTTAATTCAACGAATTTCATAACATGGGTTTGTTATGGAATGAAAAAGTTCTGAATTATTCTATTAATTGTTTTGTTACCTATAACGTGTGGGTGAAAAATTTAATTAATAATTATTTGTATTTATCTATAGTTTTAGCCAATTAGTCTCCGGGGGATAAACACTTCATTAATTAACGTGTTTTTTATTTTGCTCCTGGTTATGGCACCTTAACACCTTCGCATATTATCACCATTAACGCTTCAACGGTCTTTTTTTCTAAAAAATTCGATTACATATTCTCGATCCATTACAACAGATTTGATCAAATGTTTATGTTCTTATATTGAAAGCAATTTTAATCCTAGTCACGGCACCTTTAGACATAATCAACTTAATATTTTATTCCATTCTAGTCTATTTTTAGTTTCGCGGTTAATAAATATAAACAATATTGCTTCCACCGGATGAAACTCATATATTTATTTAACTTCAATATTTTTTTGGACAACAATGATCACGATTTCCTATTTTTGTTTAATCCTATACGAAGTGCAAACATGAACACCTACTCGTACATAAAACCAATTTAATCGTCGTTTATTTGATATTGTTCCGGATTATTGTGTGTAGGAGAAATAATCTGGTATTAAAAACTTTTTCATTTGAATGAAAATGAGTAAGTTTGTTTATTAACGTCACAAGTTGATTTTTTATTGTGTAGAATTTTTATAGGTTTGTTTGCTATTTTGCAATTAATGTTTTCTTTAAATTCACTTACCTAATTGTATACATAACAAAATATCACACTGTGAAAATTGCATATAAATTAAATTTCTTCTATTATAAATATTTGTAAATATGTTTATGAATATTGTAAACATTTCTGTTACATATATTACTTTGTGTTCTTTTTACTAAGAAATAATTTAAAGGAAAATGTATGGTTGGTTAAAGATCGTAAAACTATTTTCTTTGTTATTTAAATTATTCTAGGAAATATTTCAAAAATGAAAATATGGGAGCAATTTCTGTATATAATATATATTGTATGTATAAAGTTGCTTGGTTCCTTTTTTTTATACAATAAATAAAGGAATTTGTTGCAAATGTTGAAAGTCGGGAAACTTTACACCGAATCAATTAAGTTCTTATTACTTTTTGCTATTACCAATTCCAATCCTAGTTAAACAAAAATTCATCTCATATTTTGTGTTTACATAAGTACAAATTTGTTTCAGTATTTCAATTTTTCAGACACTTCTAGGTGTAATATAATCGTCTGTATTTTTTGCATGCTATCTATTTACTTATGTCTCGACATTCGAAAAAAAGAACGATGACAAAATGACAAAATATAACACAGTTGTCCATAAATTTAGTTGCATTTTTTGTTAAAACGAGATTATTTTAATGTTTCAAAAAAACAGAACATTAAACCCATTTCACATTCTTTTTTCATATTTTGACGATCATTATTACAATGTTTTTCAACAAACAAAGCAAAATTGAAAATAATTTAAATTATTTCGATTTTCCAACAATTTTTTTGCTATAACGGGACATATTTAATATCTGTACTTAAAAGACAAAACATGTCAAGTATTTGATTGTGAAAACAAAACCGAAAGTTCAGTTTGGATCTTTGTGTTTTTTTTTTGTCGTTTGTGGACAATTTCGTTTTTTTATCAACATTTCCGATTGATTTTAGGTATATGTATATACAAAGCCCATTTGATCTTCTTTTCCTCTGATACTTTACTCATCAAAGGAACTAAATGAAAACTAAAGTTTGCATTTCATTTAAAGCAATTGTTTATTATTTTTCTATTACCTTTGACAGGGAATGTACATGACATTTACAATATTTTATGTATATCATTGACAAGAATTTAATTATAAAAGCAATTATGAGATGCGGTTATTTATAAATTATGTATTTTGAATTTTATGGAAACTATAATATAATAATTGAATGAATGAAGATTGTACGTCAATACAATAGATACTTTATAACTTTTTATTATACAGTATTCGATTCTGTTGTGTACTTCTTTTTTAACAAAATTAAATCGAGACGTGCTAAAAATACAATTTTGCCTATTGTATAAACATTTTCTTATACTTATGGAAACTTTGAAAACTTATTACGTATACAATATTTATAAATACAACATTATGTAACGATTTTTCTGAAATACGAAAATATGGTGTATTTAACAATTTAAAATTATTAAACTTTAATGTGTCATACATAAATTTTAGCTAAAATTTTTTTCTAAAGATATTTCTTTTTGATTCTTTAATGAAAGTCTGTTTTTTTATACTGCTCCTGGTCACGGCACCTTAATTCTACTACAGAGTAGTAATAAAGCTTCAACTAACTGGTTTTAATGTTTTTTATACAAAATTGTATTAAACTAATGAGAAATAAATTGAAAAAAATATATATGTACATTCAAAAATGAGACTTATTTAACAATTTGGAATATGCCTATTACAAAAAAGGCAATTATTAGTCGATTTCATACATTTCAGTGTATTTGCGCAATATATTTACCGAACAATTTATTAGGTATATTTATCAATTTTTACTGAATTCTTTTTAGGAAATATTATTGATCGTTAACAAATGCGTTATTACATGCCTTCCTCCTAGTCACGGCACCTTACCATCAGCACCCGAAAGCCTCGTATTATATTTTAAAAATGTGATTTATTTTAAATTTTCAAATTTTTTTAACAAACTTTGTATTTAACGTGTTCTATTAAAAAATTCCATGCACACCCTCACACACATTTCGACGTAAATCTCGTTGGATTTTTTAACTAAACTGATCCTCTTTCTTCTACCAGCTTACATTATTTCCTGTTGTTAACGGTCGAAATAAATCAAAATGGTTTGCTCCTTTGTAATTTATATTTCAGACTTTTCTATATCGTTTATAAAGCATCAGGATATTGTTAGTTATAAAAATAAAAGAGAATAAACCTATCTATTTCACACTCATTTAATATATTAATTAAAATGTAGACAATAATGTCCCTTCTTCGAAAGACTATAGATAGAATTACAACATGAGCTGATTATATACGAAATTTAGTCAAGCTTCCATTTTACAGTTAATCATCGCACATTTTCACATTGTCACATTCTAGGTCGTTCCATTTGAAATTCATAACGTGTTCTTATGTACATTCTTTCAGCATACAGTTGAAATGGTGCAAAAAAAGCTTATCATTCATTGCCTTGCCCATGTTAAATATTTAACCATTTTGTTGACTATCTACATTCGAAATATAAAACGAAAAAAATATACTCGTACATTCTCCAATTGTTTACAATTTTAATTAAAATTTTACGATCATACTTGGCCATAGTCTAGTCAACATTAATTAATTCTATTAAATAGCATTTTGTCCGAATATTTTAAAATGTACTAAGTTGTAAAACAAAACCAAACACACACTTGTTACATTATAAATTAAATTAAATTGTTTGAAATTGACACTACAAAATGGACATTTAAAATGAAATTTACTAACTTTTACTACACGTATAAAAGCATCCGATGTCGAGTTATTTTACTTGTTTAAAAATTAACTACCTACACGTATGTATTCTCTTACGTAATTAAAAAGTTATATTACAACAAATAAATAAATTTCTCGTTAACATGTCGTAAAGGGCCGTTTTTGGTAAACCAGCAATTAATTTCGAAGTAAAATTACATTATAAGTTTGTTTAATCGGTTATTTTGTACACATTTCGATCTTATTTTTCCATTTCACGATGATATTTTAATCTAATTACAATTTCTAAGATAAACAGAAGAGATTTTGTACCATTGTTAAGTTAATGTAAATTTCCTAACAATAATATTTGTACAAAACTTTGTGTTTAATACAAATACGTGTTATTTTTAGGGAAAATATGGTCTCAAACAATACAATTTTCGGTATATTAACATACAATGTACAATATATTACGTGATTTTCATGTGGAAATTCCATCATCAACATCACATTAATTAATATGAGGGAATATCCCGTGTTGAGGACTTAAACAAGGTCAGAATTTGGATAATCTAGTTATACAGGGTGATTACAAGTCAGGTTGGTTGGTACTTGGTCATCAGTTTTCACATGATCAACGAATTCCGAATAAGATTTCTTATTTACAAAGCTAAAATATGTCAATAATAACAATTGACAGTTGACATGAGTTAATTCGTAATGTAATCGTACAAAAAATGATTTAATCACTGTTTAGAGAACTAAATATAAATAGAAGCGCAATCAGCCGATATGTTTGGGCCTTTACATAGCGGGAATTTTAAAAACTTGAATTTTGACAAACATAAAAACCGGAAAACGCATCTGTGCATGGCGGCGTTCGTGGAACAACTCGAATTTGCACCGAACACTTTTTGACACAGAACATAACCTCTACACGGTAAATAAGGATTTTATGCAACCACAAAAACTTTAAAATATAAAATTTGTATGTCAATCGTGACCAGATGCGCTTTAAGAAATTGGTCCGCCATGTTCGGGCCAATTGGTCGTTCCTTGTCTAACACATTGGGCCTTATAATTGCGCTTCTCTTTTTATTTAGTTCTCTTTTACTGTTTTATATAGAACTCTACCTCTTAACAGTTTTCAGAAGCATTTGTAGAAATCTATAAAACTACTACAGATTTTAGCTATGTAAATGTGACTTTTTTTGAAAATTAAAGTCAGCAACTTAGAGGAGCATCGAATTCGCACAATGTTTATTAAAATTTTCTTCTTTCTTCTTTTCTGAATTACTCTGTATACATTGTCAACTTCAAAATCTGAAAAGGGTTGAAATATGTGGGCTTTAATTGCATTAACAAATCAATTTTGTAAAAATAGAACACTTACAAATCTTTAAAGTAGGATGTTTTTTATGTAAATTGAATTTGTAACCTGTTGAATATGCAAATCGAGTCCGTTTTATAATCCGGTGTATGAAACTATGAAAAAGTTTTTTACGTTTTACATGAAATTTGTACATTTACAAATTTTTTTGCACAGCTTTAATGTACATACTTACATTATATTGTAGTCAAACTATTCTGAGAACTATACAAAGGAAACCCTTTTCAAGTCCAGACAAAGACCAAAAATCATTTTTTAATACAATGATATGCGTTCGTAAAGGGGGCATTTCATGGTTTGTTAAGCAAAAGATTTTTCATACTGACGTTTAATCTTCACCATTTAATTCGTGATAAAGTTTGATTTGTTCCGAAAGTTTGAATTGAATAATATAGGGGTCGATTCTTGACTTTCGTACGGTAGAATTTTTGTTCGAATTTATGAATGACAAATGTCAAAATGCATAAAGTTTCGATTAAAACATGCATTTTCTACTGCTTGGAGCAATAGAATTCAGATTTCGAATAGATGTTGCCAACCTTAGGTGACAAAAAAATACGATTTTCTATCATTCGAAAGTCAAGAATCGACCCCATAATTTTATCTATGTAGTATGTATTAGGTATGTGTTGAAAAGACAATAAGTGCTAAATTTAGCCTGATTTTGAAACCAAATACTTTTCTATATTTGGATTATCACTGAAATGACAAAACAGAGAGCAATTCTATTTAAAGATACATCAAACTTTAAATTAACAAAATATTTGATCGTATTTATTTCAAATCGAAGGAAGTAAACATCAAAAGGCATTTAAATTTGCTTGATAAACAGTTGCTTATTTATTAGACTGTGGCCCGAAATATTCACCTCCTGATAAATTTATCCTCCCTATAACTTCCCTGGATACATTTGTTAACACAATTGTTTCTATAGAAATTATGTTCCGGATAAATTTATCAGGGGCTCAATTCTTGAATCTCCCGGTGGAGAATTTCTCGTCATAAAGAGGGAGAATTTGTCGACGACTTTTCGAATCTCCACTGTGAGAATTTCAAGAATTGAGCCCCTGGAGGTGAATATTTCGGGCCTGTGACTTAAAAATTTAAATTTTTCAAAATTATTTCAACGTCAAAATTAAATTAAGTTTCTTTGTTATGACAAGAGAGAAAAATTTATTCTTTTACAATTTTGTAAACTAAAAAAAAACGTTTTTTTTTCTCTCGTTAATCTCGTTTGTCTGAGTAACACTCACTAGGAAAATGTATTGAGAGTGAAAAACACTCGATCAACGAAAAATAATGTACATATTTATTGGTTTAAAAATTAACACTTAATCCATTTAATACTCAATTATATCAAGTACCAATGTAAATTCATTCAGCTTATTCAGGTGCCAATTACATATACCTAATTAACAATGTTGCACAACAAGTACACTATTGTGTTCTTGTATCACATTACTTTGATGTTAAAACTAGTAACTAGTAAATTTTAATGTCCTTTATATACTAAGGAAAACTAATACGGACATATTTATAGTGGGTTTTTTTCAATTTATTGTTCCGTTTTTCTTCGAATATTGAATTTCTTTCTGTATCTATCAATTATTCTAAGAAAGTGTATTTTTAATTAGATTGTCCAAATACAAGCTTTTATGGATTTTTCGGTAAATTAGTAAAACGAGTTTTTTTATTTGTTTTATATAAACACGAATCGGGTTAATATTCGTGAAAGTAGACCATTAAATTGACAACCCCTTGGCTATTAAATCGTGTTAACACATTTCAATATCTGCATTTTAAGGGTAAATCTATATATAGATTGTATAACAAAATGTAGAGGTAAAAAATAGGTTACGACTTAGTGAGATATTTAATTGAAACCACTCGGATACAGATTAATTAAAAATAGTTAGTAAAAATGATAAAAAGTCCGGAAGCGTTAAAAAAATTTTTAAATTTTTTTTTTGTACCTATTGAAAACTTTTTTGTTTTACTTATGTACCTGTGTCAATAATATGATTCAATTTGACATAGAAATAAGTTTTTTTTTTTGTTTAAAAACATTCTTTTTACAAAACAAAAGTAAAATTCTAATTGCAAACAGCGGAAATTAAATTATAGACATTTTTATGTGTGGGTAGCGATATTGGAAATATGTTGCCAACGTAAAAATGTTAAAAATAAGCATCTCTAACAATTTCCTTTCTTTTTTTTGCATTATTTAGTTGTAGTCATTTGAAAATTGTGGCACTTTATCCGTCAACTTCAATAAAAAAAAACTATTTCTTCATTTAATTACTTACAAAGGACGATCAGTATTTGTGAAAGTTGAACTATCAAATGAAAAACTGCAAACTTCACATTTAACCAACTTGCTAAAACATTACTGGATCCCTTAATCGGCTTTTGCAGTTATTTAAGTTATTAAAATTTTAGTATTTTCCACTTTCATGTCAAATCAAGTTATTAATACCTTCAATACATTTTCGAATAAAGCTGACAAACATTTTTTAAGTTTTTCAAATCCAAAAACAATGATTTTTATCAACGACTTTATTATAAAACGTTGCATTGGTTGTGCAAATAAAAAAAAAACGAACGAATATAAGAAATGCACTTGAAAGCTGAAATATTTCTTTTGTAAAAAAGTGGAAGTTTGTAAAATTCGAAATACATATTTACATAAATAAAAATAACACTAAAAGCTTGAATAATTTATAAAAATCTTGTTGATATTGAAAGAAATTGATAATAAATATTTTATTATATAATATACCTGCTATACCAAATATTGACTATTATATTATTAATGAAAATCTTGTTTAATATCACTTTAATTACATCTTTCTCAAGAAATTTTTCAAATTTAGTGAAGCATTTAGTGTGAATGACATTTTAAAATTCAACACAAAAATATTTCATTTAGAAAATAAATTACGTGATTTTAAAGCCTGAAGTTCAATGTTCTATATAAGACTAGTATTTACCAAGTATTCTTCAATATGAAAAAGATTCCTTGAGGCTTGAAGGAGAAGTAAAGTTTTTCATTATAAATATATTATTGATGTCTTCACTAAATAGACTTGTCTATAGAGAAAATATGAATAAAACCGCAAGAATTATTACAAGCAACAAAAAAAAGAAACTTACAGTTTACTCATAAATATCTTCAAATTGTGTACCTACATACATTTATCAAGTTTCAGTTCATATAAAGTACAAAGCACTAACTTGTTTTAATACGGATTTAATTACATGGCAATTATTTTATTCATATACGCTTAATAACGTTTATATAGTGTGATATGCAAGCTATTTAATTCGCGGTTAGTAAATTGTACATGAATGAGAATAAACTGACGGAAATTAATAACTAAAGCCTTTAACTATAAAGCTTTAATTTACTTTTGTTGTTGTCATATATGTTCCGTATTTTATTTGTAAATCCTTTATTATTCAATTTCATTGTAGATAATTACAAATGTTTTATTACAAAAAATGTTAGGTACTACATAATATGCAATTTTATTTAAAAAAATATTTGAATTTAATTTTATAGATAATAGAAAACAAATAAAACAAAGTCCTTGTTTAAAAGATTTTTACAATGAAATTTTTTAAGTGTCCATTATAAGAAAAATACGTGTTCAAATAAAATTCTATAAACGGATTTGGAATTAGCAAACCCTATTTCACTAAAAAACACTAAATTACTTAATTGAGATATGGAAATTTTCATATTAAACAATAAGCAATTATGTATTAAGTATTAAGCAATTTTATATTAATTCAGTTTGAACTTAATCTGAGAAATGAAAGTTTTCAAAAGCCAATTCTGAGAAAAGTACAAGTCTAAATAAAATTCTATAAACGGATTTGGATTCAGCAGACCCTATTTCACTAAAAAACACTAAATTAGTTAATTAAGATATGGAAACTTCATATAAAGTATTAAGCAATTTAATATTAATTCAGTTTGAACTTAATCTGAGAAATGAAAATTTTCAAAAGCCTTTTCTGAGAAAAGTACAAGTCCAAATAAAATTCTATAAACGGATTTGGATTCAGCAGACCCTATTTCACTAAAAGACACTAAATTAGTTAATTAAGATATGGAATTTTTCATATTAAGTATTAAGCAATGTTATACCACGTTATACTAATTCAATTTGAACTTTATTTGAAATATGAAAGTTTTCAAAAGCCGATTCTGAGAAAAATACAACTATTACAAGTCCAAATAAAATTTTACAAACGGATTTGGATTTAGCAGACCCTATTTCACTAAAAAACACTAAATGAGTTACTTGAGATATAAAATTTTTCATATTAAAAAATAAGCAATATTATATTAATTCAGGATGAACTTAATTTGGAAAATGAAAATTTTCAAAAGAAAACTCTGGGAAAAATAAATGCCCAAATAAAGGGGAGTAATTGAAGAATATAACGGTAGAACATTATTTAGTATTACTTTTATATTATTAATCATTTTGTTGTTGAAAATATATTCTAAACAAGTCTGTTTTAATGAAACGAAGTAATCAAGGTAATTTTTATTTTAAAAATAAACATTTAACGTTTACTTAATAAAATGTAGAACAATTGACGGAAGTAAGCAACATTAAATTTAAGCATATAATATTCATGTTCACGTAATGTGAATCATTAATATCGATAAACATGTATTTATTGTATTTCACTAGTTGTGAACCGCAATTTCAATGAAATTTAGATAAAAGCTCGTGTTTAATGAAATAAAAAACCTTTTAAATAAAATAGGTTTTTACAATTTCGACCATTAGATGCTTTCAAATGAAATCAATAGACATTATACCATAATATGATTGATAAAATATATAGAAACATATTTAAAACATGCTGTTTCCTAGAAATGTAATCGACGACTCAATTGTCCACTATTATTTTGTGGAATTGATTGAATTGATTAATACTTTTATTGAAACAGAAGAATTTCCGAAATTAGATTGTCACTTTATTTCCAACTATTGTCCAACTTTGTTAATTCTCACATATTAAGGTAAAACGAAAAATGCATTATGCGAAAATTATTGTTCTGTTTCAGCATCAAAAGAACAGCATTTCAATTATTATATTAAATTACTTTAAATATTTAATTAAATTCAAATACCGGGTTGAAAATATGTTTTTTTTAGTTTTAATTAAAGCAACTATCCACATAGAAAATTTTTCCTGGAAAACTGTACATTTGATAAAACAAATGTTTTCATATTATTTTTCAATTTAATTAACACAATTTATTAAATCTTGATTAAAATCAATTTTAAACACATCTTCATACAATGTACTATTTTGTTCAACAAAACAAACTAGTGTTTCATTTGTATAATATAAATTAATTTTATATAAATTTATTTCAACAATATCGTCATTTAAATTAGTTATTTCCAGTATGTTATTTTCCACATTAAATGATAGATTTATATCATTTTCGTCCATGTACGATCCTTGACTTGTACACGATGTTCCAGTGCAGTTCAGTGCAACTAATAAGTTTAAATTATCATTATCCTGAAACAAGAAAACACATATTATAATACTGGTTTAATTTCATATATATATGTACATTAGAATCATTACATGCCAGAGCAAATTAACTCATTACATAGTTATTATGGTGTAATTCGTGTTGTTAATGCCAATACTCTCAAAATATTCCTTTGGAATGAAAATACCTGGATGGGAATATTAATGAAGAGCATTTTCGGGTACATAATTTCATTACAGCACGTAAAATGTTTGTTTCGAACTTTGAACAGTAATTATTTTATAGTTTAATAATATGTATATGCATTATTGCAATAATATATATACCTAGTTGTGTAAATATATGTACATGAATATGAAATTGTGTAAATAATGAAATACATAACATTTGCTTTCATCTATCATTATTACATTTCTAAAGTTTTGATCTATTTAAGAAAATTTACATATAAATTTAACTTGGATATATACACCATCTACGTGTATTGCAAATTAGATATTTCATATTCAAGCTTTAATGTAAACAATATTTATTTTGTTGAAATATTGAGGCTAATGAAGACGCTAAAAGCAAATATATTTATTTTGTAATTAACAATTCATTTTGTTGTGTTCGAAACACGAAACGAATAGATTTATTAATAAAAACATACTATTTCATGTAATTTTACTCAAACATGCAATTTTCTATCATATTCCACAATACAATAGAAAATTTTGAATAAAACACTCAATTTCATATTACTAACGTAAGTATACGTAGGTGCATATATTGTTTATTCAAAATTAACTAAAATTTTATACCTATTGACTACATTGAAAATCAAAAGGCCACTGAAACAAAGTTTTGTATGGCTCAAAGGTTAGAAACAAAGTTCATTTTATGTTATAAAACAATTTATTATGTATTAATTAAATAGAATATCGAAAGTTACCAGAAGAACAAAAGCTCAAACTTATACAAATTGAAAAACTGGCTAATTTATAAACAATTTCATGAAATTTGTAATATAATTTTGTAAACATGTCATAATATTAAATCTAGTTTCTAGATAATTGCATTAATTGCGTATATTGCTAATTAATAAGTCTATTAGTATAATATTACGGAAAGGGAAAGGGATGTAAATTTGGACTGAACAATTGAAATTTAGTTACAAATTCATTAATTATTCTATCCAAATATTGAATAATAATAGATTTATACAACGAGGCCGTAATGGACGATATAACCTCAAAATTATGACATTTACCACAAACTTTTCGTAACTGTCACGTGTTGTTAGTTAAATATAAAGTGGTTGCTAAGTGATATAATACGGTATCGATGGTATAATATTCGCAGGTTATTTATTTTGCCTATATTTAATATTTATGTACAATTATATTACAAAAAAATCTAAATATCGTTATTATGTATACATATATGAAAATATAATAGAATTTAAAAATAAATGTTAATCTAAAATACGATTTTGACTTTAAAGTCAAATTGTATTTGCGAGTTACAATATAATGTAGAATATCATATTTAGGTCACATTAAGTCTTTTAAGATCAGATATAAGATGGGGATTGAGTAGACAGTTTATATTGAATAAGGCATTTTATAAATTTCAATAGAAAAATACGAAAAAAATATACTTATGTAGACGAAAACTGTTGTAGATGAAAAGAAAATCTGCAATTTTTCAATGATATATTTTTATTACAATGAAATATTGACGTGCTTAATAAACTCGATTCTTATTAAAGTTATTTACTTAATTTTGCATTGGTACATTATGAATAATATTAAAACATAAAAAACTTACGAGAAAGAACAAATTAAACACATACATATATTGAATAAATCTTCAGAGGCATTAATATTCCTTAAAGGAGAAGACAAGTGTAAATTCGTTTTATTATTAAGTTGAAGGAAAGTACATGATGAAGAATTGCAATTTAAAGGTGCTAGTATATAAGAAAATGTTTAAGTAAGCGTGATGCATTTTGGGTAGTTTGTTGAAAAGCATATTCGAACTTTAAAAGGGAGAGCTTTCCAAGGCTATTGAATTGGCTGAATGTTCATTGTGGCGGAACTATGGCTTTGTATACCGAAATGTACATTTATTATATGTCTTATCATACCACTTTGACCATTTTTTTGAAGAGCAGAAAGTAAAGAAAACTGTAACTGTCAAAAATGATGAAATATTTAAAACGTGATTAATAACCACCCTGTACATTGTTTTTGGGCAAATGTTTATACAAGAATTTCAATTAAAACATTATTTGCTATTCTAAAACTTCTTTATACTTAATATAAATACATAAATGCAGGTAACGAAAGTTAGTTGAGAAATATTTACAGTTTTATTAGAAATTCCACTGAAATAAAAGAGAAAATTAGTCACCATTATATCTTAGCAGAATATATATGGATATATAGCGTTTTTAATAAAACTTTAATGCTAAGTAATATGATTTATATGTACTATACAGAACGAAAAAAGTTATTTCATTAAAAGATCCATTTGAACCGAAAGAAATTGATGACAATTAATTTAAGTTTAGATAAATAGGTACACATAATACTATAGAATTTATGTAGATGGGGGAAAACTTAATAACGATTTTATCAAAAAACTTTTCTGAACTTTATTACACTTGAACAGTCTTTAAATGCTCTTTCAAGGTCAACACTTTTTCAGTGAAATTATTTTATGTTAAAATAATAGCTGTTTTATATATGTAAATGTAATGTCATATTTTAATGGACGTTCAATTTTTCTGTAAATTTGCAATTTATCCTTTGAATTAAAACAAGAAAAGTGTATTATAACTATAAAATGAAAGAATGTTTATTTAACGTGCTGATATTTTATTAAACACGTGTACTTTTTATTCAAAATAAAGTTTTTTTAAAAAAAATCTTCTGTTTGATAAAAAAATAATACTCTAATACTTTATGAATATTTAAATAAATTTTTCCTGGGAGCAATTTTTATATAAAATAATATAATGTAATGTAATATTGATTATAATTATTTTTAATAAACATATAAGTATATAATGAATGCTTTTATAAAAATGGCTTCTCATTTTCATATATTAGAATAAAGAAAATCTACCCACATATTAGCAAAATATTTTAGTTAAAAATGGAAAATGATTTTTTCAGAAAACTTCAGTGAAATTTTCAATAACACATAAATTATTTACAAAACTTCAAAGTAAATTATTTGAAAACTTTCCTTAAACTTTCAAATACTGTAATTTAATGATGCTTAGAAAGTTAGTTATTAACGTCCAACTCGTTCATTTTTTCAATATTCGATACAATATCAAGTGCATTTTACAATATTTGACTAAGGGCCGATCTATTCATCTCCTGATAATTTTATCCTTCCCATAAGTTCCTTGGATACATTAGTTAAGACAATTGTTTCTATAGAAATTATGTTCCGGATAAATTTATCAGGAGGTGAATAGATCGGGCCTAAATTTTTTAAAAATTTTTAATTGATGGTACTACAATCAAACCTCCTTAAAAAAGGCACTTACCTTCAATCCCAGAACGGTTCCTTGTGCCACAAAACTAACCCAATCGGTCTGCAGAGCCACAAAATCAATCCATCCATCAGTTTCTCGTACATCGCACACTAAACCACCCCATAATTCATACCAAACACCAACACTTATGGGTAAATATACACGTAATTTGTCTCGTCCAGCAGTGAATGGATGTGCGACCAAAATTTTATCACCAATCATATACTGTTCATCCAATAACAAAGTTTCTTCTTCATTGTAGAAATCGTACCACATTGGACGTACCAATGGTTCGCCCTTGTCCAAAATCTCGTAATAATACGGTAACAATTGATTCCTTTTCTCAATTACATCCAGTACAATATTGGTCGTGAAAAGTGTATTTAAATTTTCTGGATCTCTATATTCCGGTACAGAACTGACACGAAACAAGGGCATAGTACCGGCGATTAAGTACCAACGCAGACACAGTTGTTCTTGCAGTATTTTATCGTAATTTTCTGTTGTTCCGCAAATTGGTACACTTACAAAATGGTTACCGGAAATGCTATTCAAAAGGACATTGTCTAAATATGTTTTCATGTTACTCCAAGAAATGTCGATGTTGTCTTGTACAATTGGTACGTTTTGTCCAAATTCGGTTGAAGTACTCATTATGACGGTGCCAGGAAATGCATTTTTGAAACTTTCAACATGAAATGCTCCATAAGTGTTGTGCTTTGTAATATGCAGAGTATTGTTAGAATGTACAGAAGAATTCCATGGTAGAGTGTATGTTAAAGAATCCCGTAAATCCTGAATTAATATGAAAAGTTTAACTGAATAAATTCACAAAAGACACAAGCTCTTACATCTGTTAAATATGGAAAGTCCTCAACGTTGATCTCTTCAAGTATTTCATTGTATGGCCAATTTTTAATTAAATTAAATCCATCAATATTTTCAATACCAATTACATTGTCTAATAATTCATGTATTTTAATTAAAAATTCATCTATAAAATCATTTGAATAATCGGGATAAACAACTTGTTGCTCTAAAAGTTGACCCTCGTAAATTTTATCACTCATGTTATACAATAATGTTAAATTTTCAGCAATATTTCGTAAATTTGATATTGATGGGATCTGAAACGATCAAAAACTAATTAATTTTTATTGGAAAAATGCTGGTTTTTCTACATTATTATTTGGAAAAACAATTCCACAAAACAATCCCAATCCCACAAAACTTTATATATACGTACATATATGGATAAACATTATTATAAATTTTCTTTATTTTTGTTGATATAAAAGAGAAAACAGCACGAAAATGAGCTTTATCTTTAAATATATATGACAGATTTGTTGAGGACAAATATTTTTTTCCACAAATACCCCCATATATATTATATAAAACAAATGTAATTGTGTAAAAACTGTATATATGTAACATTTTATAGGCTTACATTCATTTTATATCTAAATCTCCGTTTTGTGTGGGAAAAGGCGATAATGTTTTCCCGTTTCGAAAGGTTTCAACTTTCAAGTGGAAGAACTGAATAAATTTATGCGGTTGAATCATTTCATATATTCTACATAGTACAGTAGAAATCAATAAAATAGCAAATACATCAAAATACCGCCAGTTTTTCTAACATTACAAATTTATTTTGAATAAAAAATCTAATAATGAAATGTTACCAATTAAAATAAAAACGAACGCAAATTAAGAGTCTTGCAATAAATTACGAGCTTTGTGTACACATTGAACTATTTAATAACTGGAATGCCACCAGTCTTGGACTTCAAACCACGTCCTATAAATGCAAGCGCGTCAACCGACTGCGCCAATTAAATTTTATGTAACTAAAAAGTATTCTGCTGCCATTTTAGTAATTAAATAGTTCAATGACTACAAAAATGAGAAAATTAAACAAGGATTAAAGTTTTACAAAACCAATTAGCCAATTACAATAAATTTTATACTTACTTGTGGCTGTATAGACATAATAATCGTTTTATTGCCGTCTTTAAGCTTCTGTACGACCTGTTGAATTAATTCTTCATTGCCATTTGTTAAAATATACATAAAAAGATTTTCATGAATGCAGTCTGATTGGAAATAACTTTTACTATCACTACCATTAAAAGTAATCAAATCTTGTTCAATATTACTGGCAAATCCACTCCTACACGAACAAATTTACAAGAGATGTAATCAATATGGGCACAGAAAAATACATCAAAAAGCAAAATGGATTCCGTTTTACATTAAGTTTTTATTGGAAAATCCTGATACTTTATTAAAAAAATTTACCAAGAAAATACAAACGCGCTACTAAAAGTATAAACTGAATAAAATAAGTTTTAACGTCAATCAAACATGTCAATAAATTGTACGGAACATTAAAGTAATTTTTTGTTGGTAAAACTCTCTTAACAACTTTACAAGTCTGATGTAATGTTTGTGTATATATTGTAGTTTTGAAGATGTTAATCTGTACATTTATATATGCAGGGTTGTAGTTCTAAAGTAAACGAAAAGTACTCCCAACGGATAAGAGTAACACATTTCGTTACGTAATCAAATCGTTCTAAGTACTTCATACTTGCAAATGTCCAACTGGCCAGAACTTGTTTATGTTGTTAAACAAATATTTATTATAGTAAAATGTTACTTTTAAAAATATATAATTCAAGTGGCATACATTAAATGAGCATACATTTTCTAAGCGCATTAAATCATATAATTAAACACATACTTGTATATATGTGTAACACCCAGACATCATTACGGTGTTTTCTTTTAAAGTACATCTCTTTTGTTTAAAAATACAAAACAACTAACTAGCAGAAAATTGTGTGTTTTAAGTTATATAAAATGAACAAAATGTTAAGCTTTATAACGAACAAAAATATGTATAAAGAGTCGTTAATATCTTATATTCTCAGAATTTTGTTCCAAGTATTCAAAGCATTTTATAAATATAAAATATGTATTTTTATTTTATATTTGAAAATAATGCTACATGAAGAAACAAAAATGAAATTGTTTATTATTTATAAATATACCTACTAAAATAGTCGAGACATTTTAGTTTTCTATAGGTATAGTACTATATTAATGAATAAACGAAAATATGAAAACTAAAGACATTGCAAACAAATTTCTCGGGTATATAAATCTTACTTTAAGTTATATTGCAGTCACGTGAAACGTGAAAACGGTTTGAACAGTTCAAGGGAAAATCGTTCAACGATTTAAAATTGAATAGCATATATCAACACATTTTCTAAAAATGTACAAATGTATTTATAAATTTACGTTTTTGTTAAATGATAACTATTGATACTGTTATATTCACGATCTGTCTGACGTAATATAATTTGACGTAACTTCAATTATAACCTTTAAAAGTACATGTGTTTTCGGCCATGTTGCTTGTCACCGTCACGTTTTATTTATAAATTAGTTGCCATGTGATATAATATGGTGTCGATGGTATAATATACACATTATAACACAGGTTACTGATTTTTAGTATAATTAAGACTTAAGAGTATAATTTAAGGTCAAAGTTCATCACATGTAAACAACTGCCTCTCTCGCCCTTGTATTTCACCCGCAGAGGTCTATATGTATGTATATTCACAATGCTTATAAATGAAAGAAGTCTCGCAATTTATCCTTGTCTGGCTCATAATATTAAAGAATGATCGGAATATGAATATATCCGAGAAGTAGTTTGCACGATTTAATGAGGCCACGTTTTCTCCCTCCTTTTATAAATTTCGTCATTTGAATATTTGTAAATTGGAAGCGACGAAGACGATATTCGATATTATTATTGTATTATTATACAAGGTGATTTTATTTAAATTTCCCCCATAATTATTTCGAAAACTAATAGAGGGATTTTTACCAAATTTTGGA
Organism: Oryzaephilus surinamensis; assembly: GCA_004796505.1. Taxonomy (NCBI): domain Eukaryota; kingdom Metazoa; phylum Arthropoda; class Insecta; order Coleoptera; family Silvanidae; genus Oryzaephilus; species Oryzaephilus surinamensis. The sequence continues at coordinate 29,716 of SSSI01007400.1, read as the reverse complement.
TTTAAGGGTTTAGAAGAACACTTCAAATCAGCGAAAATCATCCTCTTAAGTAGCAAATTTACAAAGAAAACATATACCTACATATTTGAATAATTAAACATGAAACCAATACCAATGCTTACCTACAAATCTGCGGTTTGAGCATCCAAAATGGCAATTGCTCATCGTCATTCCTTAATTGATCGTGTATTTCCTTCGGTGTTGGACCAACATACAAGCCCAATTCAATAAAATGTCCAGCAATCATCCTCAAAACCACCATTTTCGATGCCAAGACGATCACTTCCAATGGTCCATCGTGTCGTATATGAACAGCATGAAATTTACCATCATTATACGCCCATAACAATGGCACCACATCAATGTCATTCCAACTTTTGTAAATAATTTTCGACATTGTTTCATTACCATCCAAATTGATCGATAATCGATCTAAGCCGAATAGAACATTTGTGCCCATATAAAAAGTCCATTCCCAGTATTTATTGGATGCCATTAATGGCCCGTTTGATGTTGTTAACAAAACGTCATTTTCAGGTCTAGCAACATCCACTTGAAGTTTATTCTTGCTTAAATTTACCAAATATTTTAATGCTGGTAACGTGCTATTTGTGACACTTTCCACTGTATTATCGTGCAATGTAATGGCTAGATAATCAACATTTCCACTTAGAGAAATTGTTAATTGATCAATACTTGTTGAATTAACAGTTGTATTTTCATGTGATGGTATATATTTATCGCTCACAGCATCAGCATCGATGTTATACGCATATTTAGATGGTAAATAATGGTAACACGAGTTGTTCGTATTGTCAAAACAACAATCTAGTTGAACACAATGTTGTTCACTTATATTCGTATAACCGCAATTCACACGAAATCCTGGCAGTATTAAACATGTGTAATATTCATCTTTACGGTATGTACCATTATCGATAATTAGAAAATAAATTAAACATGGTATTGTTATTGAGAACAAAATTACGAAAACAAGTCCTCTTAATTGAATTGTGGTGAAAAATTCGTACAATCTTCTTTTAAATGTGGTGTCTCTTTCAATTCCTTTTTTCTCAATGCTAATGTTGTGCCTTTGGATTATGTTCTGCATTTTTCACTTTTTCTCAACCAACTAATGAAAAAAATAAGAAACTCTGAAACAAAACACGTTTTCACAACAAGGAAATTCTTGTGTGAGTGCACAATAAGAAGTGAAATACGATGTAAGTTGAAAAGTTAATATTTTTTTTTGTGAAATAGCGATTTTGTAATCTTGGCTGTTATATTTTAGTCACGTTCTAAAATTTTTTTATTACTTATTAATAAGCCCCTTTTTGTTGATGAAACTTTTGTTTTAACCAACAAAGAAGAAATAGAAACATGTATAAATGGTTTCATTACTTACCTTTTGTGGTATTTTATTAATAATTTACGTTATTTTCACAAATTCCGTTTCATTTTGGTTTTGTTTTCACTTTCATTTGATAATAATCTTAATATGTTTAATACTGATTAAATTTGTAACGTTGATGGTATTTTTTTTGATAATATTTTATCTTATCTATTTCCTTCTATTGATAAAACTAATTAATATATAATATTGAAAATTGGACATTAACTGGGGGATTAATAATAAGCTACTTTACAAATAATCCGAAAATATTTTATATTATTTAGCCTTAATTTATTTTAATTTTAACTGAGTTCGACCAAGTTTGATTAATTTACAAAATAATTTAAACAGTATTATTACAAATTGCAACTATATCCTGGTCACGGCACCTTCATTTTACAGAACTAACGAAAATTCGACATTTCTGAATAAAATTTAATGGGTTTTGTCGTTGTAAGGTCAAATTTGAGTATTAATTTTGGAAAACCTTGTAATTAGCATCATTTTTTTAAAAGTTTACATCATTTATTAACACAACACAAATAAATCTTATAATTTTATAGGTATTTTTGAATTTTTATACTTCTATTGCTAATCACGAAATATCTTTGTCATTACAATACCGATATGAAATTCTATTTTCCAGTATTTTGGTATTCGTATGATCGTATAATAAATTCATAAATTGACTTTATAACGTATAAGGATTATCTGTATATATATATGTATATATACACATACCGTAAATACATTATTATATCTAATAATATGTCAAGAATTTATTATGGTTGCCGTTAAAGGCTCTTCAGAAATGCAAATTGACTTAACTTAGCCGTAAAACATTTTCATTTTATGAAAATTCGTCCCACGTACCTAATACTAAAAACAGTTTATTGTATCTTGTTTTTAAAATATATTTTAGTATTAATCTAATGTTTGTATTTTCATCAAATAAATTTGAATTTTTAATATGAGTTAATCATATTTTTCCTGTTGTCAATATTCATTTATGTTATACAAAAATTTTCATATAAATAGGAAAAGTTAAAATTTTTTTCAAATACGAATTTATCGATTTTATAACTTACGTTTGTAATTTGTTACGCCTGACTAGACAACGCATTACATTAAAAAGGCTTCACCTGAACTTTTCCAAAGAGAGAGGAAATTTTTTTTTTGATAAAAAAGAATTTAGGAAACTAAGAAAAAAACTGTATTCCAACAGATGGTGAACAGAATAGAATAAAATAATCCACTAGAGCTTTATTATTTTGTTACGCAAATCTCTAGCATTAGCATTTCAGAATTTTGACTGAGATTTATTGAACACATTTGTATTAATTTTGGTGTCAACTCAACCATTTCAGAAAAACGGAAATTAGTCTATTTGGTGAATAAAGGAAAGGGTTTCTTTATCGTTAATTTAACGACTTAATAAATCTGTGAAAGAATTTATCCAAAAATAAAACCTTAAATAACTTTTTTTCAATATTACATCATTTACCTTTACATTAAAATCAAAATTAAAAGAAAGATTGAATAAAAATACGATTTCTAAATGGATTCAAATAATCTTCGAGTATTATATTGTATAATTAGTAGGTACTTTTCCTTATACGACACGTGTGGTAGTAATTGAATCCAATTATTTTATTCTTTAAAATTTATTACCTATTATTGCTTCTGCTGAAGGAGCATTTCTTATTGAATTAAGCCATTGTTTAAGACTAGGTAAAATTTTTATTTCGAATTCGTAATTGCTCCTAGTAGTCCAATGAACTGTAATGGGCTAATTCAGGGCATAAGAAAACAAAAACTTGTTTTCTATTCATTTGTACATTTACGTTTTGTTCCGGAAAAATTATACAAAAACCTGCAGTTACCTTATCAGTTATTATTTAATGTTTTGAACTAAATAATAAAAAGCTTTTTGTTTGTAAATCAAATTTAGTATATCTCTAGTAAAATTTTTCATATTATCATTAAAAATGGATGGAGAATTTAAATTAAGCTTTGGCTAACTTTTCGAAATACAAACTTAAAACATAAAATGAACGTTTTATAGTCTAATTAAAGCAATAAATTTGTTCTAAGATAGTTTTATTTGTAAAGTTTCATCTGTTTAACATTTTATCAATTCGATTTTATAATTTTTATATCGGAATTTAAGACACTTTATACAATCTGTTACAAAATTTTTAAAACAGTTTTTCCACAAAAGGAAAATCTGTTTTCCATTGGTGCCAACTAGGTAATTTTCCAAGAGAGGGCAGTAAAATTCCAGTTTGTTACAGGTATTTTCCAGTTTTCCACTCGTATTACGCAAAACCATCCATTTAAAAAGATTTATTAAAAGTTTCAAACTAAAACTCAAACTGTCAGAACTATCTAATTGTTACAATTTACATAATCGTTAATGATGCACTAATTGATAAAGTTTTCAAACTAAATTAATAAATTTTCACTAACAATTCTCCAACTATAATTATAACAATAATTCATTAGGTATACAGTTTAAAATAAAACACCGTAAATTTCATTTGACAAATATATTTTATAAAAGTATTTTGTCTTATAAATTACTTTCAAAATTATAATATTGTAAATGAAAAATATTCATTTGGACAAACAGCTTAATTTTATTACAATTTAATTATAATAAATTTAATTTATATACAGAATAAAATCACAACAAAATAGGCACAGTTGTTTTTTTCAAACACAAACATTTTTTAATAAAACATTCGTAATAATATAAAAGCATTCATGAATATAATTAAATAAAAGTATTCGTAGCTTCTGCAACCCCGATTTTCGATATTTCCACCCTCTGGTAACGTATACCACTGATGTACATCCGACAAATCACCGAAACCATGTTGATTCTTAGATTGCACCAAACATTCATACACTGATTCAGCGACTAAATTCGTTAAACGAAAACTTTGCCGTCGTTCAGTCGTCATTGGGTTGTAGCTTTGTTTCGGTTTCACTAATAAATCGTGCCACTGTCCAGCATGATGATACGAAACGTTCATCTGGAAGTGAAAATCAATAAAATTTTACAAATTTCCTTAAACATTCCATTACCATAACACGTCTGTAAAGAATTCGTACTTCCAATATTGGAAACACTGATTGTACAATCCAGATCAGTTCGTAGTCGTGCGGATTTGATTTTTTCGGACTAAGAATTCGTGCTGGTCCAGGTTTGCCAGATAATTCTATATAACGTTTCTCTTTACCGATTGAATTCGTTACAATACAACTGTAATTGCCAAAATCTAAAATGTGCACATTGCGTATTATCAGCGAATGAGTTTGGCCATTGTGTGTCATTAGACGTCTGTCTGTTGGCTGAATAAGAAAGGAATCTTGATACCAGAGGACCTGAAAACCGGACAGAATGTTAATTACTGACAGAATGGAATGATTTCTTAATGATAAATTTATTGTTTGCGAAGAATTTATGCAATAGTCATCCAAATTTCAATTCAATCCTGGTCACGGCACCTGAAGTCAGTGAACATGAAGTTTTTATTCAAAAAACTATCAATGTCCTTTTCATATGTGAAATATTGTGATCGTTTCTAAAGATTTTTAGTACAAAGCGTAAATTATTTTGATAAAGACCGTTTATAGTATCACTGTTGTATTATTTCTGAATGGTTTACCCAACAACGTAGTAAATTTCTGGTCACGGCACCTAAATCAGTAATTGTTTTTCTAAAATTTCCTACTAGAATATCTTTCTGAATAAATTCCTTCAACCTATTTCGAGTTCCTACATGATTTTATTCAAAAAAAGTATCAATTTCTTGTTCATATGTCAAATATCATGTACTATTATGCTTATTTTTGTACATGAATGCATTCTAACAATTTTTCCTTTAAAGAGACAGTCTCAACATAAAATATGTTGACAACTTCTTAGAAATTTTTACATTACATCTTTCTATTATACCAATTTATGCGCCTGTGAAAAATATATTAAACAACAACAATTTTTATGTATAAAAAATTAGAAAAACCTTATTGTAAAATTTTTAAACAGACATTATCAAAATTTTAAAACACACCGTATATGCATAGAATACTTATCTACGTAGTTTATAACTAACACAATTTCGAAACACATAGAATATAAATTGCCTGACAAAAACGATAAGATAATATTTATATATATGTATATGTATGCTGTGTATACGTTTTCCGAATACAATTCCCATCCATTTGAATATATAAGAAAAGAATATCTATGAAAGTTTTGATATTAAAATTATTGATCTATGTAATAGTTAATCTTATTTTCTATGTTAGATCCTCCATCAGTAATATAACTCTCTGGTAACAAAGAAATGAGACAGATACTGGCAGTAGACTTGACAGTAAGACTTTAGGCAATTAGCATTCCAATCTCCTTATAAATGTCTAATTTCCAACTTTATAATGATATTAATGTTCTATCCCGGTAGAGAGTATTACAACCACATACCGCCAGTATTGCCATGACTATTTTAAGGGTAGTGTATAAGTAGAGTAGTCTAGTATTGCTTCGAGCTAGTACCACATTACAACTTCTCATACTTGCTCTTTATCAAATATAACCCTCTCGCTAGTAGTTCATTCCTCTTAAGCTCCAATCTAAATCAAATAATTTCAATACACGCATATAAGGCAATAAAGGCACCCGAAATTCTGATATGCAAATTAACAAATACAATTTGTGATGTATAATTTAAATGTTTATAGAGGGGCGTGCATCATTTAAATTGGAAAATTTTATATAGAAAAGTTTTAATTAAAAACTGATGGACCCACTTGTGATACATCCGGTATATAGTAGATATTCAGATAGTTCTGTATTTATAAAACATCCCTTTGTATAATTAATAATCCAACAATCGGGTTAATATTTTTTATTTTGTACCTCAGCTGGTGGGTCAGCATGTACAATACAATCCAATTTCGCTTCTAATCCTTCGCCCGTATTAATCCATGAACGTGAAACACTCACTTCTGGCGGATCTATAAATTTTGTACACAAAAACATAATTTTGTGATTTTTTTATATATGTATATCAAATGTGGATATGTCTTACAAAGAACATGCAGACGAATTTCACCCGTAACTGGTTGTCCAATACCATTCGATGCTGTACAATGATATAAACCGGCATCCTGTCTCCTTACCTCATTGATGTTCAACAAATAACCGGACTCAACTTGCAATCCAGACGGTAGAAGTCCGTCCTGAAATCAATTCGATTTGCATTTGAATAACAACAACTTGCAATCATTGAACTCTGTAGTGACTGGAATGCCAACAGCAATTTTTATGCTCAATTGAAGAAATTGTTATACTGTCGAATCGACTGCGCCGTGTAGGTTTGAATTAGCATTCCAGTTAACATATGCAGAATTCAATGTATTCATATATCAAGCCAATTAGTTTAAATATAAAATACTATTCTTTGTAAAAATTCTTTAGCATCAACGAATATAGCGAATATATATATATGTAATTACTTGGAAATAAAAGCAAGAATAATGGCAACGTTAATGTTTTAAGTTAATTTCACTGAAACATGTTTAATTGTTAATCTTGAGAGTTTCACGATGCATTTTAAACTAAATTAAATTTGATTATAGTTTTAATTCGTTCATTACATACAGCAACATGCAAAACAAAGAGATTTAATTTTAAATATATTTGGAATTTTCGTTTTCATCCTTTTTTTGATTGAATTTATTTATGAAAAATAAAATATTCTGTGTATATATGATTCTGGTCACGGCACCACGGCACCACCGTTGTTGTTCAAATAGTTGGATTGTGAAATTATTTTGTAAATAAGTTTTGTTCTGAATTCAATTAAATACATTACGTTCGTTGTTTATTAAAAAAATAAGCAATGTTCGACATTTCTCAAATTTTGTATGATTTTTTAGGTTTCGGTATAATTTCATGAAAATTTATACACAAAATGTAAAATATGTATTGTATGGATTAATATATGTATTTGCAATTTGTAACAAATTTATGCTTAAACCAATTATTCGAATTATAAATTCCCTTTAACTATAAATACCTTTTTGGACCATTGTACCACCGGTTCTGGATTACCAGAGGCTTTGCATTCAAACGAAACAGCCCCACCTTTTCTAGCAGTTATTTGACCATGTTGTGGAAATATTTGCAAACTTGGCGGACCTAAAAATAAAACAACAACAAAAAAATAATAAAGAATTATGATTTCTTTTTACAAAAATGAAAGTGTATATAAGCATAACACAAAAAACATATTCTATTTCAATTTAAATGAAAACAAAACAAATTAAAAGACCATCTTCCTCATTATGAAGTGAAATTGAAAAAGCACTCAATCTAAATTAGATTGTTGTGATAATAGTCTGCAGAAGAGCTTGGCGAACAGGAAACAATGCGGAGCGCATATTACGGGGGCTGGTGGTGTAAATAGACAGAAAAGGGTGGAAGGATGGATGGATGGATGGTACGGGCCGTTACGCCGAAGGCAAAACAACACAAAAAAAATTGTATAAAAGAACAACAAAATATGTACATGGATAGCGAACTGCATAAATGTGCTTTTTTATGTTCGAATGTAATTGTATTAGTTGTATATATTTTAACAGTATTTTAAAAACAATCCTATTATTAAACAGAAAACAAACAATCAACCCTAAAACAACGAATTTACAGATGTGGAAAAAATTATAAACAATGCCAGTGCAAACATTTAATTAATTTAATGTCGTATTGATTTTTTCGAGTCGAATATTATAACAGGTAAAAAATTTTTTAGTTTAATAATAATTTGAAATTTTAAAAGTATTTTCAACTTACACAAACTATTTTTTTTATTAATGTAATTGTTGATCGTTATTTTTTGCGTTCTACTTCATTTTCAGGACATCTTCTGTCTTTGACGTGTAAAATTGTTGAACGAGAAAAAAAATTGTGTACAACTCAGACAGAGAGTGTGTTTCAGACGTTGAAAAGCCAATTTGTGTATTGTATATTATGTCTGACAGATTGAAAATCCGTTTTTTTTTCTCTCAAACTTGGCACAGAACAAAAAAATAATCAACTGGATTTCTTTTAATTATACTTACGTAAAATTTCGATTGTGTGTATAAGATCACCTTGTGCACCATCGCCCAATTGGCACGTATAGTCGCCCTGATCTGTTTCACGAATATCTTTCAATTGTAAATTATATCCGATCAATGATATCCTTGAATCTCTTGATATCTTTTGCTGGCCAGCACTTAAGAGTGTAGGACCCTTCTTCCATACCACCACGAATGTGCCTGTGTTAGGAATTTTATATTTTATTCAATATTTTTCTAGAATAAAAAGAAAAAGAACGGAAAAAGAAAGAAAAAAGAATGTAAATTATAATATATATATATCAAGGGACAAAGTGATTTTGTCGTTGTAATGGATTCACAAATCTACTAATAATAAAAGAGCTAATGTTGTGTACATTTAATTCAATGAATCCTGGTCACGGCACCTAAAGTTGGAAAAACATAATATTTTTCCAAAAAAAAACTTTAAATCACATCTACTAAGACGGTTTGGCTAGATTTTTGATAAATACACAACAAAACAAGTTTTCAATTTTTGTTAAATGAATAAAATGGAAAATAAAGAATGCAAATTACACGCCTCTCAGAAGAAACTACAGAGTATGTTTTCTTTATAATTTATTTACAAATCAATTGAACAAAACAGTTTCTTCTACATTAAATTTAATGTTATAATATATTTGTTTAGTTTTGGCACGACATAATTTGCACAATAACATTATATATTGCAATTGAATCCTGGTCACGGCACCTAAAGTTCGGATAACATAATATTTTTCCAAAAAGAAACCTTAAATAACGTCAACTAAGTTGGTTTTCGACTAACACACAATAAAACAAGTAATTTTTCTAAAAAGCAAATAAATTCTAGAGTAGGTGGACAGTTTAAAGTTTAAAATCGTTCTTTTTTGCACACATACGACCTCAACATTTACGTAATATAGTGTATATTTTTTAAAGTATATAATCTAAAGTCATGAGACGAAATTTATATGTTTAGTAGAAAATATATATGTGTGTACATGTACGTGTTTGTATAGGATGGGTGTTAGTTTTGTAAAATGGTTTAATATACACATATCTGGTATGTACCCTCAGAACTATGTCCAATGTATATATCGTGAAAATGTGCCCTCTTGTAGCAGCCATATAACACACACACACATACAGTACATACAGTAGTGGCTCGGCTTGTTTACAATTTATATGTAAATGAGCGTGCTCCAATTACGACCAAAACCACAGCACAGCAGTGCCATCGCCAACGGTACACTCCACCTAAATATTAATGCCTACATTCCACCCCCGAACATCATATAACCATAGAATCACTTTGAAGGGGTTTGCTCTAAGGATGTCTTTAAAGGAACACATTAAACTATTGTGAATTGCTGATTGGAGGCTGCAATTTTTTCAAATTTTACGTACCTATTGACCTATTGACATCAATTATTCGGTTTTTGAAAATGATAAATTGACAAATTGATGTATCGTGTTTAGTAAATAATGATATATATTATGTATATGGCAGAGAAATTGTAAATGAAGCAATAATTATTAATTATAATTACACCCAGTGACTATTTATTTCAATTTGAATGTAGATGGGTAATTTTTCTTAAATGAAAAAATATTTTCATTCATTAGAGACACATCATTATTATTATACCTAACATATTTTTCAAACCAACAAAAAGCTTGTTTGTTAATCAAATTTCATTATTAAATTAAAAATTTGGAAGTAGAGTATTATTTAATTAATTTAAAATTCCATACATTGTATATATATTATAGTTTTATTACTTTTTGAGCTGCAAGAAATTTTCCATACAATTTCATGCGTATATTTTTGAAAGAAAGAATCATAAAAATAATAACAATAATCGTACTATAATACAACAGTGTGGGACAATATGAGAAATTGTAAAAGTGGCAAACAAATGAGAAACATTTTAGAGAGAAGAAAAAAGAAGTGGAAAAAAATGACACAAAACCCTCTAAAAGAGAAGAGATACATTTCCGTTTTACTATCCAACAGTTATACATTTTATCGATGGTGGTGCTGGTGGTGGTGGTGGTGGGTATATCGTTGTCGCTTACATTTTGAACCACTGAACTGAACACATTGGCATCAAGAGAAAACATGGAAAGTAATTTGCCTTGTGAGAGATCGTTTTCTACGTTATATTTGTAAACGTCAACATTTTAACCCTTCTCTCGTACAAGCCGTTTTTCCTCTGTTGTAACGATATATTTTTTCTAAATTCGCGCTCCTACGTCATCATCATATAAAGACAGAAAATGTGATAAACTTACATTATTACGACTGTCATAACTTTAAGAATAACATCCGCCTCCAACATTTCCTCAAATCAAATTATTTTCGCAATAAACGCTGTGTATTTTTTGTTTCTATTGAAGAAAACGAAGACCAGCACGACGGCGAAAAAACGATGATAATAAAGAAATATTGAAGAGCAATAACAATATTCCCACAACACGTTCCAAACATCGATTATAGTTTGGGAAAACGTTCAACTTCAGACAATTGGCACTCTACTTGTCGTGATTCAAATGTCAGCGCCTACAACAACAACGACGACGACGACGACGATGTTGATGATGATGATGGGAGGGCAGTGTGGCCCCATTGGGGGTTGATGACGGTCGAACACATAATCACAATAAAATCCGGGGAGTCGCTTCGATCTCTCGTTTGCCCATTTTATTATCATACAACTTTATTTGTTCTATTTTGTGTTTCAAACAAAATTTAAATCTGTGCCAATTTATTCCAAATTTTTTTTTTATTTGTTTGTAATTATTTAAACCACTCGAAATCCTGTTAATTAATTCCGAGAGAAAAAGTATATCATGCATATATATTTCAGCAGGATTTTAATGGATTTTTCTGTATAAACCATTGAGAAAAAAATGTTGAAAAACGAATTCGTGTATGTGTATAAATAAAGAAGAGATTTCAGGGTTAAAGGGTATATGTGGATGTCGTTAATCTGACAGTGTACGGCCGTTATTTATATCCCTTGATCCTGCGTCAACTTTGCAAGTTCAGTCGTGGTCTACCAAATTGGGGACGAGAACAGCTGTGGCTTATTGGACATTCAAGCCGCCCCCATTTGGACGTTAATGATAACAGTATCCGATATATAAATAGAAAAATACGGAAATAAGGTGTGCGAAAATAGATTTGCATACTATTAATAAATTTCTCAACTTCAAATAAAGAAAAATTTCAATTTTTGCAATAATAGTTCGAGAATAGAGCTCCTGAATTTTTGTGGTTTATTTTCCATTTTGCTAATAAAGTCGTCATTGGTATCATTTCCTGTTAATTTGACTATGAAAAATCCAAATCCGTTAACAAAATTTGATTTGGAGCTGCAGTTTTTTAGAATTTAGAATTTATTTATAATTTTAACAAGAAACTTCGACAGATTTAAAAAATTCAGAAAAAAATTACTAGTGATTGTATCTTAATGAATTATTAAAGGATTATATATTCATTCTTTCGCTATAAGGACCTCTTCACTGAATTAGGATTTCTATTGTAATAAAAAAGTTACACCCTTTTATATAACAGCCCCCTAAAAATGCGTTCATTCTAAAAATTTTACACTACTTCATCCATAATTTTTCTGTATTTAAATACCTAATTAATCATTACATCGTATTAAAAGACACCTCCTCTTAACTACAAAATGATTTATTATATTAGTTGTGTTTTTGAAATTGTTTAAAGTTTAAAAAAATCTAATTAGTTTTTAATGAAATGAGTTATGAGCCCTATTTACTTTAAAAAACTTTCAAAATAAATTATATATTTCCAAAAAACACTTATACCAGCCTTAACGAAAACCATCCTATTATAGCAAAACGATGACGTCGTTATGAAAATGATGAATTTCTTATTATTTTAGTTAAAATCTACTATTTACTTATAATTAAATGAAAACGACCGTTTCTATTATTATATATCCAATCAAAACTTACAAGTCAAACAAGTTAGAAATTTTTTACAACAAAAAAATTACTAACTAAAAATTTCCAACACATTCACATTGTGGTTTTCCATTAAATTTACAGTCTTCAGTTTGTTGGAAAAGTGCTTTGGGGCACTTTGTAAAACGCATATGTGCTCGATCCCACACACACTTGCCAAATACATATACATGTATATTTCTTTTCAAATCCTATACATTATATCATTTTAACTATATACAACACAGTGTTTATAACAAAAAAAAAGAGTTTATATTTAAACAGTTGCAAACTAGTAGCTTGTATAAATAAGGAAGAATAAAAAACAGTCAGCTCAACTTAAATTTGCATAACAAACTTTGAGTATTACTAAACGGTTCACTTACTAGTAGCAAATGTATTAAGTAAATAGTCATTAAAAAAGGGGGTGAATATACGGCCAGCAGCAGCAAACTTTTATTTATTTTTTAAACATGTTTAGTTCGACACAAAAATAAAAAACTGTTGAACGATTTTACAGTCGAACTAATACAAGATACCTATAGGACTTAAATTCAATTATGAGTAAAATAGACATGGGGGGTGGACATAATTATGCAAAGACATTGTGACGTACAAATTAACCCCTCAAAGAAAAATAAAGTAATTTCCATGAAAAAACAACAACGAATCTCGTTTTATACGCGAATATTTAGCTGGCAAGCAATATTTTGCTTAAATGATGATGGGGCAGTTTATACAATGAAACGGGGTGGTACATATAGTAATAATGTTTGGCCAAAAGGTAAACAAAACCCCATGTTACCGTAGCATACTAGATTGTGTATACCTTCTCTCGTGTTAGCATTATATCCTTTCGTTATATTTACCCTTATTATTTTCTATGGGTAGATGGGGTTGAAGTTGGTAGCTAGAAGTGGTTTCGGTTATATATATGTGTGTGTATATGAAAGAGGAGTTTGAATATTTTGTGTGTGCATAGACACGTTCTATATAAGTACACATATACAATTTGCTTCAACAGTTTTCCCCTTATTAAATTTAAAATACTTGATCGTATCGAGTGTAATTCACCTATATAATTGCATTTTTTACAACATATTGACATCAAAACATGGATCAAATGTCTATTTAATTTATTATTGATGTCAAATGGCTGCTGATGGCAATTTTACACGAAATCCAGAAAATATACGAAGATTAGTTTGAATTTAAAACTTTTCAAATGAAATGAATGATTTTTTTCTAACTGCAGTTTTTTGGATAATGATTTTGCTAGTAAAATTTGCTTGTCATTTTTAGATAGAAAACTGAATTAGAAATTGAAGTTTTTGAAAAATAGGAGGACTTGTAAATTTTTGTCCTCGTTTTTTTCAAAAAATATGACGCAAATAAATTTAGCGCAAAACATTACAGAATTTATAAATGTAACGACGCATCTTTTCAAAAAAATAGTCACCGATATAGTTAGCACAAAAAAATTGTGCGCAATTGCGCTATATAGTAAAAAACTGAAAATGTAGACAATAATTACAAAATATTAGATAAAATGACTCATTGTTTGTTCAAAAAAATGTCGCTAGAATATTTAGCGCAAAAACAAGCGCAAATGCGCTAAATAATGAAAAATTATAAATGCAACGATGCATATTCTATCAATATTCAATATTAAGTAATTTTTGCAATGATATTTGTAAAAATATGAAAATTAAATAGCGCAATATATTTTTATATCATAAAATTTGGATCCAATTTAAAATATTATCTGAGTTACCTACAAAAGCCCGGAAAATCCAGGTATTGTCCCACAGAAATTCCGAATTTATCGACAAGAACGCAAGAATCATTTATTTAATTTATTACAGTCAGAAAGTGTTCTTCAGGGTAAAATTATACAATTTTACGTGGAAAATTTCCCGTAAACTGTTCCTCTACTTTAAAATTAAGCATGCAATAAAATTATTATTTTAGCCCCTTAAAACGTTTTCCCTCACATTTAATTTATAAACGAATTTCACAAAAATTACTCTTCCAATTAAATCCCTGATTGATTCCCATATAAATTCCGTGTTGATTTTTTCAGTCACGTGCACATGTATATTTATTTCCAAATCTGATTTGTATAGTTTTGACTGATAAATTACACAGTTTGTGTTTTATTTTGTGCATGAAACACCCATACTATTAAAAGCAACCCCATCTCACACAAATATAAATTCCTAGTTCGATTTGGCTCAATGTTTGCATTTATATTTTTTATTCTATTATAGTACGAACTCCCTCTAGCTCATGCAATCACAACAGACTGAAACTTTTTTTCTAATGGCTTTTCCAATTAATTCGGTCCGAATTAAATTATATGTCAAATGTGAAACGTGAGCTTGATTAAAATTCACAACACATTACTAGTACAATGTTTGTATATTATATTATTGATGTGTTGTTGGATTCGTATATGCAAAAGTTTCACAACAATTCAAATAAAAAAAAACGTTGCCAGATTGGCTTAAATAATATTAACTCTTAATTCGGTCTAAACTTTTTCTTTAATCCATTATCGTTTGAAAGAAAACAAAACTAAAACAAGTATTTTGATGATGAAAACTCTTTAAATGTTATTGTTTCGAAAACAGTAGCATTTTTTTCCAGTCCATTCGAATGGACGTATAATAGAAAGTTAGAAACAATAAAAATTATGTATATGGTACAGTCAATTTTTATTTTTTCGTTTCTTAAAAGCTCTCTTAAGTTTTAAAACGCAATTCTTTCTTTTTTTTAATATTACGTGAAACAAAAATGTAATAAAACTTTTGCCATTTCAATGGAAATTCACGCGATTCTTTTTTTGTAGCAAAATAATTAAGAATTTGAAGTTAAAAGTTCGGAGCATCATTACGTATGTCGAATTTGAACAACTAATTAGTCTAATTAATTAATTAATACAAATAATTGGATTAACGTTTTTTTATTGTTAATGTTAAAAATAAGCTTTTGAACATTAAAAATATTTGATGAAAACAACTTTTAACTTTAAGGGTGGATAAAAATGTGTTTTATCCGCAAGTATGGATAAAATACTTTATTTTCTTTAATTAAATAAAATATCTGACATATCTTTTTAGTTTCTATTTGAACTAAATAATTAATACATATTTACAAAGAAATAGATAAACGTTTTTTTATAATAAGTATAAAAATAAGTTTTTACAGACAAAAAATCGAGCAAAAAATACTGTACGAAAACGACTTTTATCATCCAGAGTAGATAAAAATGTACTTTAACAGCAAGCATAGATTAAATAACTAACATATCTTTCTTTTACCGTCTAAAACTTTTATCGTCTATATAATAAACAACTTTTAAGTGCTATCTGAATATTTTTTTGAAATTTGACATTACCTGCATTAAAATTAAGTGAATGAACTATAAGAATAGAGTAGTTCATTGCTTTACCCTGCCTTCCCCTATATTATTGTTGTTTTGTCCTTTATGTTGTTGAATGTACCAATTTGATTGTTAGAATTTTTCTCTAAACAGAATTGCCTGTTTAACAATTTTGCAAAGGAAAATTTATATTCAATTACATTTAATTTCTCGGAAATAATTCCTGCACTTTAGCAATTTCTTTATGAATTAATACAAATATCTACATATACATAGATATATTATGGAGAGAATGTAATAAAAGGCAATAAAAAGCACAGCATACATACAGAGCAAAATTATAGCCTTTTATTTTCTATACATATACACATATACACACACACAGCCATATTATACTGCTTTTCGCATTTGGTTTATTTTCTAGTACTACTATAATACTGCTGTTTGTGTTATATGTATTTGAATTTTTATGGGAATTTTGCATTTTCCAGTTTTAAGTTTAGTGAGTTGGAAACAACAACGCACACAGTTGCGAAATATGTACATGTGGCCAGCTTTTAATTTGTATGCAAATTTTCTACGTTTAAATGAAGGCATATAATATAAAATGGGCGCATATATATATTATACAACACTAACATTTATATTCGTATAATATATATCAGAAAAAAGACACGGTTTCATAATAATGTTACATGTAACACAAAACAAGAAAAAAATTTATATCTACTCGAATAATTATTATTTCGGAAATAAAATGATACAAATATGAGCAAGAAAATTGGACAACTGACATTATATCATATAAAGTTTTATCTAGACAGTTATAGTATAACTTTCGTTGTGAAACTTTTTACTCTCAGTTCGTATTTAACTTGTTCCACCAACTATATTTACTAGGTATATAAATGGTTATTTTCAGATTGTGACAATTTCGATGTATATTTGTTATTGTAACTGATTTTAGTTTGTCTGATATAATATTAAAGTTGAAACAGTTGAATTTGTACAATATTTTAACAATTACAACTTGTACCCCACTAGAATGTACAATTTAGCCGTTGTTATTGATTCGAATTAATCTTTTCTGTCAGATAAGTTGTTTAGAGGTGTTTATGTTTGTGTAAAGATAAATGTCTGGAAAAAGTTTTAGGGAAAAGTTTTTTCAATTTTCTGACTTTTGTGACGTTTCTTTAGATCAACTAAATACATGTTACGACTTGAAAACTAGTAAGGATAACGTTGCTATTCAATCTTTTCGAATTCCCAAAAAAAAAATACAGAATTTACACTGCAACCGTGTAAAATGTACTTTAACAATAAATATCAATATAGAAAAGAAAGAAAACGTTACAGTTATTTATTTATTTTAAATAAATTGAATTTTATTATTTATTTCCAATAGTCATACATAGAATAATAAGAATATTTATAACTAGCAGAAAAATATTTTATATTACAGTCTACGTGCACACCAATTTTACATTTTTAGTACAATTTCACGTTATATGGTTTACAACTCTGACAGATGGTGAATTCTAGTTATTTTTTATTACCTTATTGTCATATTTTTCACGTTGGCTATACTTAAAAATTAATTTGGTATAGTAGCCAACATTAAAAATACAAAATAACTACATTTGCCAACCATGAAATGAATTGCTACCAATACAAAATTTAGTGTTTACTTAAATTTGAAAATAATATACTCTTTTTTAATTGTTATGTTTATTCGTAATTATTAAAACATATACAATATTTGTTTAACTGTTAGTACAAAATGAATATTTTCGTAATGAAATTTAGATTTTATATTATTTTATAACAAAGCATATAAAATGTTCGAAAACTCAAAACAAATTAAAAAACTATACCATAATAAAAATAAATTTAATTATATATTCGTTAAATGTTTATTATTTATATTTATATTACTAAATATTTCAATTATACGAAAAAAGAATAAAGTTCTTTTATTGCATGCATAAATGCGCGAATATTTCATACAATTATGAAGCAAAAATTTCATTATATGTATAGATTTCAAAATAAAATGGAAAAAACTAGCAGAACGTAAAAATATCACCACGGTATAAACAAAAACAATTATTATGCACATATATGGACCATACTTGTTGCATTTTTTATATAGAATCTCAGACGTTAGATTGGAAAATTCAGAAAAATACAACTTCCGTTTCGAAATGGCTTTCATTTTATTGAATTTAACGATATCATAATCACATTACGTTTTATCAACGTTTAAATTACGTTAGATCACGACATAAATAAAGAAACTTTAATTTGATCTTATTAGTTGAACAAATCTTTCTTATTCTTATTTTTAATTTCCGAATAACACGACAGAATATAGAAAATTCCACTAATTAGTCCAATTTTCCCAATATAATCGATTAGATATAAAAATACATAATGAAATTTCACCAACAATTTTCCTACCTTGAAAAAAATTTCAAATATTTCGGCAAATTAAAATACCCCCTTTTTATCTATACCTATAATATAAAATGTAACCATTTTTTTTTCAACTGAACATACATTTTTGATTCAAATTTAAATATTCAATTTGAATTTGTTCAATTCTAATGAAAAGAAAATACATAAACGTTCATCGATTTCACCAATCATTATATTAGATATTCCATTAATATATAGTTATATTGAAGTCAAACTTCAAACAATCATCAAACAGTACATACTTCCGGTAAATATTTCGGTATCCATTTTGATGGCCCCTCGAATAACATTATTGAATCAAAGTGGAAGGTACTTAGTTAGACAAACGAAACAACAATCGAACATAGTTTAGTTGTTTGTAACATTATAATATACAGATGGAATGTCAGTGATGCCGATATATTGGGTGGCGGTTTGATGATTGCACTGACATCAGTCAAACCTATACGGGGAGGTGGCGGGGCGTTGGCGGCTTTGGTTCATTTCATTAAAACGACAACGGTTCATTAGTTTCGCAATTAACCATACAATTGGCGATGGTGTTTGGTGAATAATAGGTACGAAGGGTGTATGTGTGTGTGCGTCAGACAGCCAAGTGGCCTGGTACCAGTCACCACCACCAAAACCACCCCCAAACAGCCAAGTCTGTGTTCAAAATCGACAAACTGCTCTGTGACGTTCCACCAATATTGTGTTTTGTATGTTTGATAAAGCTTGTCCTCGATATTTGTTTCTATAGCACGATATACACGTATACATACTTGTACAGCACTCGTACATAATGTGTATGTGTGTGTGTCACTGTGTGTGTGTATGGAATGGGAATAATCGGGATAATCGGATTTGATCCTGAAATGTGAAATGCGGTTTCAGTCTATCGTCTTCATTAATCCACTTAAATCCTTCTACGACGTAATCAGACCCCACCATTTTATGTGTATGTGTAATCAGACTGATTCACAATAATACATATATATTTCTATATAGGGTTGAACAAAATTTGGACAATTTTTTACTTTAAAGTCTACTCATAGCTAATTTCTAAACAAATCAATTTAATATATTTTTTATATGTATAAATAAGAAACTATAATGGCAAAAGAGGCATTCAGAACAATGAACTTTGTATAATTGACATGGCGCAGTCTGTTCAAAATACAACAAATCCTATATATAGAAATTCTATATTAGATAATAATAATAGTGGAAATCAATATCAATTTAATATATTTTTATACGTTATGCATAAATAAGAAACTATAGTGGCAAAAGAGGCATTCAGAACAATGAACTTTGTGTAATTGACATGGCGCAGTCTGTTCAAAATATAACAAATCCTATATATAGAAATTCTATATTAGATAATAATAATAATAATAATAGTGGAAATCAATTCAAATTCACAACATTCCAGTTTAAACTATGATTGACTCGTAAAATAGTTACACTTTTGATCCACCCTATAGAATTCATACAAAAGCCGAATAGTGAAGCCCTTCAGCTACTTTTCAATCATCAATGATTCCGAACCCAATCGCATTAGTTTCTAATCATCATGCTTCGATATATACGCCCATTCCAATTTTTTACTTTTATTTTCTTCTACATTTCGAATATGAAATATATATTTTAATCGTTTTAATGGCAAAACGAAAGAACGAACTGAATGAATAAGCTTTTATGACTATTATATGACATTATCTTCTTTCATACGGTACGTAATGATTTAATATCTAATCTGATATATATGTATTTATAATGGGTATGAATAGAAAGTTGAATTCAACTTGTTGAGATATATACAGTTATATATAAGATGAATATGGCTTATAATAAGGGCTGATCTTGGAAACAGTTTCCAACAATTAAATCTGAAACTCGTACGGATATTAGTTTGTGGTGAAACTTTTCTATTATATATTGTAGTTTCAGAAATTTCGTATATATAGGTGTATTAAAAAAAAGTCCGTGCTTTTGTTTCTGTGAAATTGTCATGTGGACAATTAAATTTGATACATCATCTGGGCTTTTATATTACTCTACATAAAAACTTTATAACCCAGTCATTATGTTCGCATTTAGCTTTTTATTATTAGAATTCAACCATATTCCTTTTATAATATTCTAGCGCGGTTTGTTATTTTATAATATCTTTTTTATAGTTTATTAATAGTTTAATAACAACGTTTTTATTAAACCGTGGAAAATTATATTAAAATTAGCGAAAATTTGCAACAAGGCAATTTTCTTTTAAGAAATTCTTTAGAAATGTTTTATATATGGATAAAAGAAATATATAGTTATAAATTTTCACAATAAATCTCTATTCCATTAAAAACTATATAAGAAAGAAAAGAAATGGTGAAAAATAGAGACACCGCTAGTTGTGAAGAGCACATCAGTAATTTTTCCAAGCGCAATCAAGTGTAACAAGAGACCAGAGATAGAAAAATGTGATTTTTCTTACATTGCATTAAGTCGCCTTGCCTGGAAAAAGGATTTTCCACTACACACACTTTCACTCTCGCACTTTGTGGCCATACTACAAAGTACAAAGTGAGAAAATATCGCACATCATTATATATCAACGTTTTTTCAACGTATTTCTGTATAGAATTTTTATCACATGGTTTTCTTTATCATATCTTTGACATATAAATATAAGTGTGAATGGAATAACTTAAAAACAGAAAATTCCTATGCTTTCCCTAAAAAATGTAAAAGGCTAAAAGCGAGACTAAAAGGCGATCAGCGCCATCAGTGGCAGTTATTAAAGACTTTATTCAATTAAAATTAACATACAATCATATCTTTCAATATACATGAATAAGAATATGTATTATAACTGAAATTATTTTAAAACTATACGTAGAACAACTACAGGTTTAAAGTACGTAAAACGTTATCAGTGCTGTCGGTGGCAATTACCAAAAAAACTTGATTTAATTAAAATTAACGTACAGAAGAAAAACGCTTCACTGGACTATTAATCCCACTTTATTTCCATTTGTCATTATATGCATTGCTCGTCTTGTGGAAATCTTTTAAGCATCCACCTGGTGATTCATGTTTAGATTCCAATTAAAATTCTGTCACGTGAGAGATTTCTCTCGCTTTACACTTTTCCTTTTACAATAATTTTTCACAAGAATAACAAAAAGAAAACATACAATTTAGGTAGGTTTAATTTAATTTTCTATCATCGAAAAAAAAGGTCAAAACTGTACATTTTTTATTTGACGTAATTTGGTCGTAAGCAGTTTTTTATGAAATTCATTTAATTAAAATAAACCGAAAGTGAAAGTTTCAGTAACGGGATTTATGATTTAATAATGGCTGTTTTGGTATACATAAATTATATCAAAGATAATTTAATAAATGAACTGGGGGTTGTTATATACATATAAAAATATAGGTATATATACAGTTAAATTTTTCTTATTAAATTATAACGATGTTGTAGGTATGTACCTATGTATTTCTAAATAAAATTTAATTTTCAAATATAGGTACATCAATCGAAAAAACAATTTTAATTTATATTTATAATAAACCGACTTCTATGTAATAATGCAAACAAAATATGAACATAGGGACTAGGGAGTTACAAAAAAACCGATTTCTTTTTCTACGTACACGGTATTAAGTTTATATTTAAAATTTAAATTTGTAGGGTTTCATCATTGAATTCTATAATAACTGGAATGTTAACAGGCTTAAATTTTTACTCTAACCAGATGTAAAACACTTTGAGTTAAATGAATCAATTAGATAAGTTGAAATTTGAGAAACACTGTTAGCATTCCAGTTATTATAGATTTCTGCTTGCTTCTTGCATTACATTTTAAATAAAAGATTGAATCGTAAGTCTTTTACTTAGAATTTTCCCGCTGAATTTCTAAGTAAAAATTAATAAATACAGTAAAATCTATATATATATATATATATCTATATACTATACTCGTAAAATAATTAGCAAAAAACTAATAAAACTATTGTATTTGTTTTTAAACAGTAATTTTCTGTAACAAACAATTAGTTACTAACTAGCTGTATTTCTAATATATATGTAATACAATTTAATTAAAAACAGCTCCTAATTAATTTTTACATCATTAATGCTGCTTCACATTTAAACCGTTTTCACGCTTTACGCTTTCGTGACGTCAAAAATCTAAGCATTAAATTTAACGTTATCTGCAATAAGTTCCAGTTCAATAATTAACTGCAGCACACATTATTCTATATAATGATTAAATTAATTTGCACATCGTTCATCAATACTTAATTACTTAATTGTTGACTACAAATAGATGGAGCCACCTACACACAATATTTATTTAAAACATATATATTCCAACATCATATTATATAAATAATTCCATTTCCATTCTGTATAATATAAGCAAAAAAAGCATTTGTACAATCCTAAATCTAATTTACATTTAAATTACACAGGTACTATCGAAACATGCATAAAAATGTAGGAAAAATGAAGGTGAATCAATAAGTTTTGACTTTTATTGTATATAGTTGGGGGATGAAGGGGTGTTGGAACCGCATGGGCCAATAATTTCCTTCCAATATAGATAAATTTTTTTTATATTGTATACAAACTTGTGATGTATATATGTGGCACTCATTCTCATACCTTTATACGATCTCATCCCCTTAAAAATCATATCTGCCACCCCCACACTCACACAGTTCTGTGCCCGCATGTATGATGGCATGACAAATGACACGGCCCGGCGATTCCGTCTCTTGTGGCACGTTTTAAATCCCAACACTGATAACCCTCACACCATTGTAACGTGCATTATATTTTTTTTATGTACTTCTACGTATAAAGAGTGTATAAAAACCAACCTAATATATACGTATCACATAGAAACAAGGATTGTATGTATGTGAAAAAGTTTTTTTTTTGTTGTCGACTATATTAATGGACACATTGATTCATTTAAAGCGTGTACGCGTTTTTATTAAATTTATTTTTGCACAACTTCTGTATATAAATACCATCAAAGGAGAATTTATTTATAAAAGCGTATTTTGTACATATATATTGATTGTAATGAATTCGTGTCAATTTTGATTAACAACAAACATTTTAACTAAATATTCTTTTAATTATATTTTAGAATAATGGTTCAATTAAAAAGTTGGTTAGTTGATTACAAATTCTTGTAACGATAACCACATTTTTGAAGTAACTTAATTGTACATTCAATTATTTTATTAATAAAACTATCATGTTTACAAAATATTTGCAGCGACAACAACCGTTGCACTATTTTTTCCCCTAACACGTAAATCTAATTTCAAAATTCTGTCAAAGAATAAAATCAACTTGATCTAATAATAGTACGGAAAAAACTACATCCCTTGTTAAAAAACGCAACCAATTCCAGAACGAAAACAAGCGGAAATAAAAAAAATATGCTAACGTTGACAAAATTAATTCCACCATTGCAACTATAGTTTAAGTATTTGAATTTTTCTTCATTCAAACACATACACATGCACGTACAGAATTTGTACTTATTAAAAATTTACGAGATTAATAAATTTTTTCTCTCAGTCTTTTAATTTGTTCGTAACATTGCACTTTTTTCTTTCTGTTTTTGTTGTTTTTTCTGTCCTGCGATGTAACATTTTATATTCGTTGATTTGTAAATTAAAATCTCTGTTTTTAGCACGTAGCAAAAGTTTAAGCGGATTGAATTTAAAAAAACAGGTACCTTTTAATAGCTCTTTCTACAACAAATACAAAAGAACAATAATATATGGATATAACCTCAAATATAACGCATCATAACATGTGTTTGTTTAGTCCGCCATATTGTTTATTAAATATAAAGTGGTTGCTATGGTAACGATTGTATAATATGCATATTATTGCACAGTTCAGTGATCACACACCTGCAAAAAAATGGTTATTGTATATTACAAAAAGTAATCGAATAATGATTATATTATGCACGAATGGCAGATAAAGGTATTTTTTGGATGGAAAATTTGATGTTGTCACACAATAAATTCAATATTCAAGAAATAAACGCACCTGACATTATTTTATATAAATGTACACGCTTCATATATATCCATCCATAAAAGTCTTTTTGCAACTCAGCCATTTAATGCTGAGTTGGTATATTTTCCGAGCGAATGATCGAAAACGACTGTATATATATTGAATAAAAGTGCCTCCTCTTTTTCTCTCTGTGTGATGCCTGTGATGTGTGTACGTAGGTGGAAAAATTGCAGACATTTTTGTAAAAAAAAATGTATAATAAAATAAAAGAAATTAGAATAAATAAATCTTTTATTGCAACATTTTCATCTTTTATATTCACGAAACAAAAAATTGTTTTCGAATGTTTTTCATTGAAAAATAAAATCATAAACAATGGACACGACTTCCCTCTGTTCTGCATTAATCTCGCATCTATTGTTTTATACGTACATCAATTATGCATGCATTTTTATAACATTTTTTTTAATGTTTCGAATTTGATTTTTAAATTGATTATTGTATATATGTATGGGAAAAGTTGATTAGAATTAAGCTAGTTGAAACTAACATATACATAATATGAATAGAAAATTTGAAATTAAACGTTTTCCACCAGAATGAACTGATGCATAGCAGTTTACCGGTTTTACGACCGCCAGCAGTACTCACTTCTAAATGCCATGTTTTCCCTCCAGTCCTCAACATATTATATGTTGGAAAAAAGTACGTGAAAATCTTCCCTATATTGCGAATATGGGGCTTAAATGTATACATATATATGAATGTGTTTTTCACCTCTTTCTCTCACACTCGCGCACCTGAATTTGTCCAATATAATATAGGCAAATTGAAAAATGTCGAAAAGTCTACTGAATTAAATTCAGCCACTTGTAAAAATAAAAATAAAATTCCCTGGCATTTCTATTTTATATTTTTGTATATATATACGTATGTTATTTTCCGTAGATATGTATATGAGTTTCATTTTATATTGCTATTTGCTACGAAAGAAATAAAAAAAAACAACAATATCTTTTCAACCTTTCATAATACTCTGAATCGCATGCATGTAGAGTTAATTTTTTCCATTTTTCCAAATTTCTCTTACCTAAATTCTGTATTTCACATGGTAGTGTTACTGTATCGCCTAGAACCACGTGAAATGTGTTACCACGTGACAGAAATGTTGGCTGAATGTTGTCAATATTGTTGTCAAATTGAGCTGAACCTGAAATGCAAATGGAAATCAAAATTTCAGCTGTTTCAACAGCTCGGATTCATGTAAATTCTAAAATATGCCCATTTTTCAACAAAAGCTTCATTTACACAGCTAAAATAGTTTAGTAATTTTACAGATTCCTAGAAATATTTCGCAAATTTGTTAATAGGTGGATTTCAATATTAAATTAAAACAAATGAGTAATAGGTATTATTTATTCTATATAAAATAGAGATAATTAATTAAATAATAACAACACAAAGCATTTAATTTTGAATAGCAAATTGGTCGGTTTAATTAAAAAATAACTAGTCCATTGTTATTTTGTCAGTAATAAATGAAATAATCAGCAGAATTTTGTTTGTTTATTGTTAAATAGAAACAACCGAATATAATATTCGCTAATTAATGAATATTTATGTATAAAATATATAAAAAACTATGATTATATTGTATTACGTATCAAATTTGAGTAAAATTTTCTAAATCCTTTTATTGTTACAGTTTTTAACCGGTTTGTGACATTAAGTAGGGTGTGAAATAAGGGCTATTTAGTTAACAACCCCTCTATTTTATATTGATATATCATATTCATTCACACTCACTAAAAAAAATATTTATTGTAATCACTCCTTACTCGTTAAGTCCTGAAAAGAGTGCGATCACATTTCAGTATGAAAAAACTATCAGCGGGATACAATTTAATATCATATATTTTCCAACCATCTGTCCACTTGAAAATTCATAAACGTGTTAGATAATCAGGGGGTAGATTTATTGTACCATCCCTGTGTGGTTATTTTTTAATTCATTGAAAAATATAGCTACTGTTTTATTTATTTTGTAATGACCTTCAAGTCCCTCCCTTCCCCTATTTTTGGAAACTGCTACAAATATAATGTAATTTTTCACAAAAACAGAATAAAATGGTAAAAATAAGATGTTTACGTATACAATTGGCATGTGTCAGTTACAGAACTGTTCCGAAAACTGTTGTACGGCTTCTTTTCATCGAAAACAATGAAATTTCATAATTGTATATATGTTTCAATCGTTTCGAATTCATCTCTTTTCTTACATGCACCTGTCTTATTTTGATTTTGTATACCTAGTGTTTGTGTATTTTCCGGTGTATTAAAAGACGCGCAATTTCTGTTTCTGACAAGTTTTATAAAAACAGTTCTAATACTTTTTTTATAGAAAAAGCACCACATGAAAGATTTTCATTTATAGAAAAATCTTGTTGCATCATTTATTTACTTGAACATTTTCTATTTAAAATGCACCATCTTTATCCAATTATCGATTTTCTTTTTAATATTATAAAGAAATTGTATTAAGTACATAGAAAAGAAAACAACATCCTTTCTAAATATATATTATGTTACAGTTTTTTCCACAAAAAGGAAAAACAATCTCTTAAAGCCACAAGTTTATTTAATGATACTTTATATTAGAGTTAAAAGAAATGTAACAAATTAAATTTTTGTTCATAATAACAATTTATTTTATATCTAAATGAGTTTCAAACGAAAAACAAATCTTTTTGAACGTAATTGAAATAGAAAAAAGTTTATTGGAATTGTTTTCTCTAAAGTTGTCTGTCATTTTTTTCATAATTTATGTCCCAATAGGGAGTTGATGGCATTTCATTCAAATAAATGTAACTTTTCCAATAAAGCTGAAATATTTCCCTGTTAAAATTAATTTAGCTAATAAAGTACAAATGGCAATTACACGGGTATTAAACAAAATACTATAGTAATTATAATGAAATTGGATTAATGAGGAAAAATCCTGTTTTAATTACTACATAAAACGAATTAAGAAAATATAGTTAATGAATACAATTAAAAGTTTTTTAAATAATTCTACCAACCTGCCGTTGAAACTTTTCGCACTATTATTGAACAAATAAAAAGACAAACTTTTAACAATGCAAAAAAATCACACATTATTGTTCATTTTCTTAACTCATTATAAATCACTCAAAAGAGAAACGCATCTTTAATACCAAATTTACAATTACAAGAAAAATGTACGTGTTTTTACGTTAGTTATGAACGAAAGCCCTTTCAGGCAAATGCTTTCAGTGCGAACGACTGAGACTGACTAAAGCGCACACTGAAAACACCAAAAGCTCAAAACTTTTGCGACTATTTATGTGCGTTTGAATGAAAACTTTGTTGCAAACAATGAAATTGTTCATTCGCCAATAAAACAATTTATATATAGATATATCTAATTATTGGATATTGAATTAAAAACAATACAATTTCATTTATAAATGCTTTTATTCAGAAATAATAATAAAAAATAATAGAATATGTACACGTACGGCACAAAATATAGTACAGAATTATAACAAATTTATTAATAATTTTTTTTTAATATAAAATGTACCACAGTTAGATTTGAAAAAAATAAATTAGCTATATACAAGCACAAATTAACTACAACAAAGTATATAATGAAATTTATGGCTTGGAAAGAATTGCTGCCAAAAAAAATAATAATTTTATAACAAAACAAAAAAAAATTATGTGCGACCAGAAATATTAAGGAAGAGTATTCTTAAGGGAAACAAATTTGCATTATAGATTATTAATATATTAATTCTATAGAGATGACATTATATACTTTTAAAGCACAGTCAGTTGTAACTATTTTTTTTAAATATTTTATTTCATATAATGTTAAATCTTCAAAAATATTATTTCACTTCAACCTGATATAAAAACTTTTACTCCTCCATTTCATCCAAAATGTTTTCATTTCTTGTTTTTTTTTAATAAGTTAACTCCATTTTATCATTAATTAGCTACTTAAAAATAAAACTGGTTTAATTAAAAAAATTAATGTAGAATTTATCGCAGTGGAGTTGTGGATATTGAACTTATACTAGACAAGGGCGTACTTGAAACAGAAAAATTTAATTTCTCTATTTCATCATCCACTTGATTATTTCGTAATTCTTGTGTTGTGTATAAAAATTTGTTCCATTCATCGTTACGGGGATGTGCAAAACTCTGAAAAAACACAAGGGTTTTATTCTTTTTTCAAATCTCAAGAGATGGTATAGTTATTTTATTTGTGATACAAGTGCGGAAAAAAAGCATTTGCAAAATTGAGAATATTTTGAAAAACGAGGCGAAGCCGAGTTTTTCAAAGGCGAGATTTTACAAATGTGTTTCCGCCCGAGTAAAACACAAGATTTTTTGAATTTATTTTTTTTTTTAATTAATTATAAAATTAATGGTTGCTCGAATTTAAAGATATTTTTTGGTTATTACTGAAACAATTGAACAAATTTAGGTACCAACTGTCAATGTCAGCCCATAAACGTTAATTTGAAATAATTGAAGCCATATTTCTTTGTTGATTTATTTAGTGTATCGTGTATTATTATAAAATAAGTTGAATTAAAATATTGTTTTTGTAACGCCGTTCTAATTTGGTTTCTTTACCAAACGATTTTTAGTGTAATTTTTACTCAAAAATCGTACAGTAATAGGGGTTATTACTGTACGATCGCAGTTATAAGAAAAAACAATGTTGGTACTGACTAAACAAATTGCTGATTGCTGGAATTCTAAAATGTATCAATCATATGTCAATTTTGTTGTGGCGTCCATCTTATTAATAGCATAAACAATATTTTAATACAACTTATTTTATAATAATACACGATACACTAAATAAATCAACAAAGAAATATGTCTTTAATTATTTAAAATTAAAGTTTATAGTGCAATTGTGGCAATTACTGACATTGACAGTATAATTGTCAATGATTGACAGCGATCGTTGTTTCATTACCAACCCAAAAAATATCCCTAAATTCGAGCAACCATTAATTTTTTAATTAAAAATAAAATTAAATAAATTCGAATGTTTGTTACAAAAAATCTTGTGTTTTACTCGGATGGAAAGATTTTTGCAAAATCTCGCCTTTGAAAAACTAGCCTGCGGCTCGTTTTTCAAAATATACTCGATCCGTTTTGCAAATACTTTTT
Source organism: Oryzaephilus surinamensis (assembly GCA_004796505.1). Classification (NCBI taxonomy): domain Eukaryota; kingdom Metazoa; phylum Arthropoda; class Insecta; order Coleoptera; family Silvanidae; genus Oryzaephilus; species Oryzaephilus surinamensis. Next base: position 91 of record SSSI01007400.1, on the reverse strand, counting down.
TTCCGCACTTGTATCACAAATAACTATTGTATAACTTGTATTATTTCTACTACAAAAAAAATTGATTCATCCTGCAGCGGGATAACATTCC